>APFE030359298.1:1080-120535 GCA_000404065.3 Pinus taeda
TTTCGAGGCTGGTCTTGCAAAGGTTCGACCAGTTCAAGCCCTAACTCCTTATATCCTGACCTCGTCGGGGACATGCAAAGAAAAAAACCGAGAAAAAGCAGACCGCTCTGATACCACTGATCCGGATTTAAAGAGGAACACAATAGATTACAGAGATAACCATAATACAGAGATGCAATAACCATAAATAAAGAGATGCAGCGGAAATAACACTTCATTTCATTAATGGAAAATAAAGAAATATGCTTACAAACAGAATTGGAAATAAACCAGCTAGGACGATGGTAGCTTATCTCTGAGAAGAGATGTGCGGCTACATGTCTCTGAACTATTCCGAACTTGTGTTACAATGAGGCTCGAAGGCCTATTTATTATTGAGAAACAATGGAAAAAACCTTCACATTCCAAAACCGACCCTTAGAAGATGAAACGCCAAATTGTGGGCCCCGTTTTGGGTGAATTGGTACATCAATTTCCCAGGGTCGTAACTTTGGCATACAATCTCCGCTTGACGCGTACAATAGCTCATTAGAAAGATATATTCGAGCACTATCATTGTTGGAACAGGCAACATCGGTCCATTACATGGACCCATGTTGCCCCTGGATTCCCCGCAAAAAACGTCGTTTAGGGCCTCAAAACGGCTCTGGAAGTTTAGGACCCGAAAAACTGCTAAAAATAGTAAGTTGTGCTATAATTAAGGAAACTGAAAATGCTGAAAGAGACAATGATGGGGGTCCAGATGGACTTGGCAGGTGGCCACCAATATCCACCTGGATCATTAACGGTTTTTCCTTCAACCTCTATAGGTAGATCCTGTAAAATGTCGAACGGATGAAACCCACGCCATCAAAGGCCTTAATAATTGTCGGGGACTGATTGAGTGAAGGAGAACCAAGCGATCTCCAACACTGTATCGACATAATGCACGTGGAAGCTCCCTCGTCAATCACAGTCCTATGAACGGGTCTGTTTTTAACTATCACTGGAATCTGGAAAGCCATTTGATGGGGGAGACGTGGTGCACTATTTTCTAGGTCGAAGATTATTAGGTTCGGGTCCTCAGTATCAACAGCTCCTATAACCGACAAAAGTAATTTCCGTTGTGCTGGACATTATAACAGCACTTCCAAAGCCGACATTGCTGAGGGTGAAACAACTAAATCCTTGACAATGTTGTAATTCTGAGCTGCTCTCGCATGTGGATTGAAAGAAGACCTTCGAAGTACACCCTTTGTGGGTGGTTTGATTACTAAGTCCGGGTTAGGTTTCTCGATCTGTAGTGGATCAGAACCGGGAGCTGAGGTTGATGGATTGGACTAAGAAGATTCTGCTTCTTTTCCATCAATAGGACTTTTACTGCCATAATCTTGTGATCGAGTCGCAATCCTTACATAAGACATCATCAAGATGGGTTCTTCATTGGCACTAGAGGATGAATCGATCATCTTACTATCTTGAGCTAGAAAAGCCTCCTTCAAGGCAACAGGAATTTGGGAACCTTTGACGATTTTGGAAACTTCTGCCCGATGAGGGCAGTCTCTCGTATAATGGTCTTCATCACAAATGAGACACGGATAACGAGGTTTGTGCTTTTCTTCATAGGGTTCCGCTTTTTCAGGTTTCTCTTTTGGAGTTTTCTCTTTATTCTTCTTCTTCCCTTTCTTTTTACCACCGTTTTTAGGTTTAGCTGTAGAATATTCTACAACGTGAATATCGGCGGAAAGTTCCGCGGAAGATTCTCCTGTCGGGGAATCTGGCAAGGTTATTATAGGAGAAGAATTCTTAGAATATTTCTTCTTACTTTTAGTATTTACCGTGCCAATCATACTATCAGCGGCATGAGACCCTGAAGGAGCAGCAATGATTTGATTTTGATTAGGTAGGTTGGGGATTTTCTCGTGTAACGTACCCGACTGAGTGTAAACTAAGTCAAGGTACTGCGCTTGAGAAATAACTTGCTCCTAAGTAACTACTCCAGCTTTAGCTACATCTTCAGTGATCGTAGGCAACAAATATTTTACAAACCACTCAGCTAAGAATTGATCCGGGGTATACACCTTTACTAAACACCGTCGACACCTCCAATCATGGATATCATCGGAGATGTAAGTGGACGTTGATTGCTTTAATGAGGTTAATAGCTCCGTGCCATTGTCATATCTGACTGGCAACTGAAAATGAGTTAAAAACGAGGTAGCTAACTGACTAAAATCATAAAACGTGGCTCGCAGTAATTCGATATACAATTTGGCCGCAAGACCAATTAGAGTGCGTTCAAACAAACGTAAACGAATAGAATCTTTAGAAATGGAGTTGGATGCACACCAGAGATGATAAGTCGTCACATGGTTCGACGGGTCCTCTACAGGTTTACCTTCGAATTTTGGAATTTCACTGGGCAACTTATGCGGCATTGGCGGCCAATACGGAAGATAATTGATTGGATCGTTCGTAAGGTGTGTCAAGTCAGGTAAGTCCAAAGTTGCAATGAATGGTAACTGACGATTAGGGTCTCTGAAACTTGAGGTCTGCAAACCAACCCCAGGAGGAGGATATCCAGGATAACTAGGAATGGGAATCACATTTGGGATATTTTGACCTCCTGGAAAACCAGGATTAACCAGACCATACTGGGGTTGCTGAGGTTGTTGATATGTATACCCAGGGTATGGTTGATACTGATAGGTTGGTTGCTGCGCAGCAAGACCATATTGAGGTTGATATTGTCCTTGGTACGAAGGTTAATTAAATTGAGGTTGAGAGGTAACAACCGTACTTCCTACAGGCATCTGGACCGAAGTCTGGACCGTAGATCCAGACTGAGGTAAAGAGGTCTGAGGAGCAGATACAGGAATAGTAGAAATTGGAGTTGCTGATACTCCAGATAAGGTAGGGTAGATGGAGAAGGTGTTGCTGTAGTTGCAGCAGATGTTTGAGGCGGAGTACTAGGCGTACTAGGCCCAGCCTGAGAAACTACAGAAGGTGCAGAAGTTTGAACAGTGGACTGGACGGGTTGCTGAGATGGACCAGCGACCATAGGTTGTCCAGGTTGAGATGACAACTGCACATTCGGTTGCAAGACCAGCTGATTTTGAGATGGATCCCACACCAAATTCGTTCCGGGGTATGGACCTTGAGGATACTGAGGACCATAACCGAGTTGAGGGTAACGTTGATAATACGGTTGACCAGAAGGCTGTTGGTAACCTTGAGATGGGTACTGACCTTGGGGTTGATAACCCTAAGGCACGTACTGATACTAGGGTTGACCTTGAGGTACGTACTGATATTGATTTTGGGGTGCATACTGATACTGAGGTTGACCTTGGGGTACATACTGATACTGAGGTTGACCTTGGGGTACATACTGATACTGAGGTTGACCTTGGGGTTTACCTTGAGGAATGTACTATCCCGTAGGTATGTACTGTCCTTGAGGTTGGTCCCCGGGCGCAAATTGAGTACCTTGAGGCTGCCCCCCAGGCATATACTGAGTACCCTGAGGTTGCCCCCCAGGCACATATTGAGTACCTTGAGGTTGCCCCCCAGGCAGTAACTGACCACCTTGAGGTTGACCTGACATCATCAGAATTTCTTTTGCACTCAACGGCTTAGTACCACTACTTCCAGTTAACAACTTTTGTTCGATAGGACGAGGAGATGCTCTCGAAAAAGTACCAGAAATGGACTGATACCCAGCAGGAACAGAAGGACCGCCGTATAAATAGGCTTCCGGAGATTGGGAATACATGGATGACGGACTAGACATATTCAATGTAGGATAATGATCTCTAGGTGAAGGGTGATAAAAAAATGCGAGGTGTTGTAAAACTGAGTCCCGGATTTTCTAAAATATTGGTCAGTGAATGGTACCAATCAGTGCTCCTAGGCAGACTATAAAAAATCGATTCATGCTCCCTAAACTCTAAAATAGGTCGATTATCTAGAAAAGGGAAGCTTTCTTCGATATCCACAATAGCAAGCTCTTCGATCGCTATGAGTCCAGCGGGAAGATCTTGGGTAATTACGGTTTCTACCCTAGGAGAACTAGGACCACTAGGAGTCGGAGAAACAAACTCTGATACGGGAGTAGGAGCAACTTCATATTTGGGTTCAGATATGTTAGGTTCTTCACCTATATCACTAGTAGACACAATGCTACCAATAACCTCTGAAATTACTACTGGTTGAGAATCAGAATATTCTACCAAAGAAGGTTCTCCTTCTTCAGGTGACCCACTTCTACTGCTACTGGGAGATACGAGGACTCGCAAGCCTTCAAAGTGACTTGGTATATCTTCAGGAGGTTGACCTCGAAGTCTATGACAAGTCCTCAGTAAATCAGCCACATTAACAAACTCAGGGGATTGGCCCCGAAGTCTACGGGAATGTCTCGGTAATTCAGCCACAGTTAAAGAATTTTAACTACTTCACACGCAAACAAAGTAAAATCTCAATGAAAATCACCTCAAGTCTCTAAAGAACCCAAAAAATTTGAAGCACATGCCTAAAGAATCTAAGAGATCAAACACACACAAACCGTAACTTTCCAGACCGAAAACACTAGTTGGTGATGAAATCCAATGTCGTAGAGTTCGATACAGAAATAGCGTTTGGAACAGTTACCCCGGAAACCTACTTAATGAATATACTGGACCAAGTTTCTCCACTTAACCATCTCGAGTGAAGAGAACCCCCCAGAAAATCCAAGTGAGTTCTAGCCGACGTCTGCTCCAGGTACAGTGGGACTTCCCGCACCGGTCACCTTAGGAAGAAATCCTAGAGAATATGGTCACTAAGGTTACCAACAGAAACAAAAATACCTGGGGGAACAGTCTACGATCCGATACGCACGCAAGGGCAGAGTAGCAAGCTCAATCCCCTTGAAGGCTCCTCAACATAAACCGAGGTTTACCAAAAAGTGACCCCAGGCTCCTCGACAATGGTTAATACGAGGTTTACCGTTTGTAATACATGAATATCTGGCGTCGTTCCCAATGAGGAAGGATTGATTCCCACACTGGTTTGGACACGATCTCGTGCTTCTCCTTTAAGAGGAGCTTTCCCAAAGCATAGATGCAACAATTGGATTTCTCCTACCACAAGATAAAGCTATTTGTTTGTTTTACTTATCTTGGAGAGTTAATTATTCCCTAGTCCAAGATACTAGCCTAAGCTATATTGGTGTATTAGAGCCCTAGAAACAAATATTTTGCTAGATTGATTTTATATTAAGCGTGATTTTTAGTGGTTTTTGATTTAAGTCAAAAGGTGATGGACATGAAACTTATGGTGTAAAGACTCGACTCAAAATCACTACAAAAATTCACTTAAGATGACTAACTAATCTTTTCTCTTCAATGAAGTTCTCGCGAAGAAAGAGTTGGAGGATGCAAATACTTAAAAACACAAATCTTTCTTTAACGATCAAATCAAAAGAAGAGTATTCGTTTCAATGCACTCAAAAACGAGACAACTAATTGTTTCCACAAGAATTTCTCTTTTCATGTAAAAACTCAAATGCTACTAAGAACAAGTTTTTTTTTTTTCAAAAGAGACTTTTTCATTTTTTGTTAAAAGACATTTAAAACTATAACTAAAGCAAATCTTTGAGAAAACTATTGAATAAAGCAAACTTAAGATCTACAAACTAAGAAACCCTATTTGAAGTAAAAAGCTCACAAAAGTCTTTTTGAGGATGTTTTACTTGGTCACAAGAAAACCAAGGACTGATTTGTCTAGAATCACAAATAAGTCAAGAACAACCAATTTTGTATTCCTTTTTAAAATGAAAATCCAAACTTTCAATCACAAGCTTATCGAAGTTTTGTAAAGAGAAAACTCAAAGAGGATTTCTCAACAAGGGGAGATTTCATAAATGGTCAGACTCTCAAGAAGACTGGTAGACACTAAGGTGATATGAAGTCCCTACAACTTATAAGCTCAGAGCCACTACACAACCAAATCAAAAAACAAACCCAACAATCAAAACTCCTAGGAATTTCACCTAAAACCCTAATGCTAATGAAATTAAACCAAGGAAAGATCTCAACCAGTCACATGCAGGTATGGGCAGAGGATAACCACTAGAAAAACAAAATAAAACTAACTGAAAGAGCAAAAGTCAAACTTTTCAAAAATTTAGCAGGGTACGTAGGAGCAGAGCTTACCGAGGTGCGGGTACGCTCTGTGCACAAAGTAAAAGTGCGTACAGGTACGCACTGTGATACAAGTGCAGACTGCGGACTTCGACCAAAGTAATGAAAAATAAAAAACAAAGCTAAATCCACTAAGTCTACCCAAAGCCACACACAACAATCCAAAAACAGAAACAAAAATGCAAGTTTCTCAAGTCAAAGAAAAATGAGAAAAACAATAAAGTCCCCAGCGGAGTCACCATTTTGTCATGCAGAATGAGTCGATCTTGCGGACAAGATAGACCTTCCTAGAGTCTAATGAAGACATAATGACAAAAAAACTAACCAGACACTATCTTTCTCTAAATGCACTTTATAAATAATGGCAAACAAATGTGTTTAAGGCCTACCTCATGTCCAATGCAAGTTTGGAGATGCCTTCGCTCCTTTGATCCAAGTAAATTCCTTTGTCGCAAACCTACAAGCACAAACAAGGCAAATGATTAAATAGCACCTGAATATCTAATATTATAAAACATATTTAACATGAATGTCAAGGAGTCCATGAAACAAATAACATGAGATACTTGTTGAGAAAAATGAGCTTGATTGTATTAATTCAAAAGAGAAGAACCTTACAACCTTTGCCTTGACGTTGTACAAGCTCCTCCCAAGGTCCAACAAGAGGTCTCCTCTACTTTGACAAGCTTCACTCACTCCCTAATGAAGCCAAAAAGGTATGTAATCTCTCCTCTTAAGCTCAAATAGGAAGTCTTGATTTCACTAGCATTTACCCTCAAAAGTTCAACTTCTAACCTCCCTGGCCACTGACCCAATGCCTCAATTTATAGTGCAATGGAGATCAGTTACCAGCTCCTCCTTCAAAGGGATAGAGTCCTCCTTCAAAGGGATAGCTCCTCTCAACAAGGGATTAGTTCCTCCTCTGATGGGATGCATGAACCACTTGGAGCGAACAATCCACGTAACAAATGCTTCTAGAAAACTCTAGAATTAACCCAAGATGAGTTTTTTAAGATAAAGATTGTGCCTTTTGACTTTTACAGGGGTACGCACCCTCCCCTTTACATACAGAGCGTATAAGTACGCAACTTACTTGAACAAAAGGTGCGGGCCCGCATGCAAAAGTAAGAGAAAGTGCGGAACCAGAGTTGCATTGCTTTTTTGATGTCTTTCTCTCATTTCTAAAGCTTGTTTTGAAGAGCTGAGGTTTGAGACTTGCTTAGGAAGCTAGTATAGGTGGTGATAGACCTACACGGACTGCAAATAATCAAGGTGACGACATTTTTGTGTAACAGTGGGGATTCCTTGTAACATGGTGTCATCAACAAATTATTGATGTGTCAAAGCCTGACCATTCTCCTTTAGTGGAAAACCTTGAATTTTTCCCATAACTTTGGCATGCTTGTTAGACCAGCCAAGGCCTTCCATCATGAGTATGAATAGGAAGGGAGAAAGCAGATCCCCCTGCTTCAGCCCTCTTGAAGGAAGAAAAATCTTAGAAGGAGAGCTATTAGCCAATATTGAAAAGCTAGAAGAGGTAACCAAGGCCATGACCCATCTTACCAAGTTGTGATCAAAACCAAATGCTTGAAGCACTTTCCTGATATAGGTCTACTTAACTTTGTCATAATATTTTTCTATATCCAGTTGCCAGATCATACCAGCTCTCCTTCTGCTAGTTAATGAGTGAACCACCTCATGAGCTTAAATAATGTTATCCAGAATTTGTCTGCCTTCAACATATCCTGATTGTTCCCTCGAAATCAGAGAAGGAAGCAGAGGTTTAAGTCTGTTGGCCACAACCTTGGATATTATCTTGTATACCACATTGAAAAGTGCTATGGGTCTGTATCTATCTAGTGTTTGAGCATTTTCATATTTAGGGATCAGGGAGATGAAGGAGGTGTTGAGAGCTCTCAAGATGGTTAAGTTTATCCTGGAGTCTTCAACAACATTCAAAATATCCTCTTTTACAATAGTCCATCAAGCTTTAAATAAGTCTACATTGAAGCCATCCAAGCCTACTGCTTTTCCATTCTGCATGTCATTGAGAACTTCATTGACCTCTTCTTCAGTCACTAGTCTGTTGAGGTTGAAATTGTCCTCTCTAGACACTAGCTTAGGTATATGCTTTATTAAGTCCCTGATATGATGTTCTCTTTCTGAATTATTTTCTTGGGCTATTTCTCGGAAGTGTTGAACCAACACCGCCTCTATATCTTCATGGGATTGTAGATGCTGTCCATCATCCTCTTTTATTGAAGAAATTCTGTTGTGAACTTTATTCACCATGATGAATTTGCGAAAAAATATTGTATTACACTCTCCTTCTTTTAGCCATTGGACTCTAGATTTTTGTTTCTAGAATATTTCCTCTTGTTTACACAAGTTCTCCTGGTCTTAATGATCTTTCTCCACTAGATCATTTTGTCTTTATCAAACCTTTCGTGATCATAGCTTGGTTGAGTTTCTGCATTTTGTTTTCGACTGATTACTTTTCTACAAAAAAATTGCCAAAATATTTCTTATTCCATTCTTTGAGACTCATTTTTATGTGCTTTAATCTTTTATGAAGCATGAACATTCTAGTTCCCCGAATCTGAAGATCTTCTGCCCACCATTTTTCAATATTACTGATGAAATCTGGGTGTGAAAGATAAATATTCTCAAATCTGAAAGGTTTGTTTCGGGGGGTACCTATACCCTGGATCTCCATTTGGATTGGCCACTGGTCTGAGCCTCCAACTGGAAGAACACTTTCCATTATTTCCTTATCTAAAAGCATTAGATCCTTAGAGATAATGAATCTATGCAACTTAGATGCTACTTGAGACTCCCCTCCTCTCTTGTTATTCCAAGTGAAGAGGCCATTGTTTCTTTCCACATCCACTAATTTCATATTATCTGTAAAGATATGAAATGATAAAGAATCTTTACTTAGAGCTCTGGTTCCACCCTTTTTTTGTGAAAGTGATTTTATCATATTGAAATCCCCTCCCATGATCCAGGGTATTTCGGCATGTCTCTCCCTGAGATTCACCAGGGAATCTGTCAGCATGAGTTTCTCCTCTATCCCTTGAGGGCCATACACATTCGTGACTAGATAGGTACTCCTATCCCCTACATGTTGAATCACTACTGATAAATAATTCCTTGTAGCATCTACATCAATTATGTCAATTCTTTGAGGGTTTCAAAGAGTGAGAATACCTCCTGATGTATTCTCTTCTTTACTTCTAGATATTCAAACTTATTGAGCCATTTTCTATGTAGTTGCCTTAACTTTTGAATGGAACATTTCATTTCCTGGATAAAAATTATATTCGGAGCAGCTTGTTTCATTCTATTGCTAAGAAATCTCTATTTTATTTTACTACCTAGTCCTCTAATATTCGAAGAAATAAACTTCATGATTAAATATTTGTGAAGGAGAAGCTGGTAAGATCATTAATCTTACCTGAATCTATCATGAGCTTTCCACACTCCATCAATATCTCATTCTGCATTTTTCTGCCTCTCTTTTTTCCTTGGTTTCTGGGTGCTAAACCCGTAGTAGATTTTATTGTTTTCACTCCTTCACTACTCAGCCTGCTCTTATTTTTAGCTCCCTCTGAACCCTTTTCCTGATTATTCCATAAATATAATTGTTGTATTCTATTGATCTCCTCTTGAGGTAACAATTCTACCCCACCAGATGTACCCTGAATTAAGAATCCTTCTGATCCGAATGGAAACTGGCAACAACCCATGGTACTCATCCACCCATATTATTCATTGACCCATGGAGTTTACCCATGGTATTGTAAATGGCATCCACCTGTGGTATTGTAAAATCCACCCATGGTATTCATTCACCCATGGAATTGACCCGTGGTATTGTAACTGAAAAATACTATAAGTAACAAGTCACATTTTATAAAAGGACAGATTGTGTGCCACAATGTAGCATTTACAGTTTAGAGGCATGTATCCACCACATCTATTCTCAGAGAAGCTACCATCGCCCTAGCTGGTTTATTTCCACTTCTGTTTGTAAGCATATTTCAGTATCTTACAATAATGAAATGAAGTATTATTTCCGCTGCATAACTATCTTTATGGTTATCTCTATATTTGTTGCGTTCCTATTTAAATTTGGATCAGTGGGTTTAATAAAAAGTTTCTTTGTGGTTTTGTTTATTGGGCATTCTCCTATTTTTATATTGGCAATTCAAGTTTTCAGATCTTGGGGGTCTCTCCTCCCAAGATCCATTTTAATCTTTCAGATCTTGAGGGCCTTCCCCTCAAGATCTGGATCAGTGGTATCAGAGCAGGTTATGATTCCATGGGAATGAGGGTTTGATGCATATTTCAGTATCAAATTTTGCAACAATATTCAAACTTCAGGCATGTGCTACAACCTCCACAGAGCACTTTCTTGGGTCAAGCAGGAAGAATTTTTCTTTTTTCATTTTTTGCAGGATTTTTTTTGGGCGGCGCCTTTGCAGATCAGATATGAAACATTTGGTACAAAATTTACAAAAACAAATGCCAGATATGGATTCCCCTTGAAAAATCACCCAATTTTAAAAAAAAGGGTCGGATCGGAGTTCAAATGTGGGAGATATCGTTGATTTAAAATCAGCTATTTTATCAGAATTTTTGTGACGACGAAACTATTGTAGCGCAAATCTGAGATCTCAGAGTGTTCAGATAAGAATTTCCAACTCATGGGAATATGAAAAAATGATCGTTCTTCTTCCAAAAATAGGTTATAATAAATATCCTGAGTTATATTGACTGAGTTATGCCCATTTTAATTCTGGAGCAGCATTCGGAGTGGGTTCCCATTGGAGACGTACCCTCCCACCCCAGGCTATGTAGGCACCTGCTACTTTATCAGCAACCAACATCATGGTTATGGGTTAACTGCATAAAATCCTTGTCACTGAAGTCCATTTTCTAGGCCACACACTGTCAGAATAACAGTTGGTCAGAAGCATTGCAGGGTATCTCTATTCTCGAATCTTCATTTATCAGGGTTTTGGGTTAACCACATAAAACTCTTACCTTCAGTGGCTCTTCATATTCAACAAAGTCTTCGCAGGAGGAAACTTTACGCAATGGGGACCATTGCTTCTTAAGGAGGGAGGAATGATCTGAATGGAAACTGGCATCAATCCATGGTACTCATCCACCCATATTATTCATTGAGCCATGGAATTTACCCATGGTATTGTAAATGGCATCCGCCTGTGGTATTGTAAAAACCACCTATGGTATTCATTCACCCATGGAATTGACCCATGGTATTGTAACTGAAAAATACTATAAGTAACAAGTCACATTTTGTAAAAGGACAGATTGTCCGCCACAATGTAGCCTTTACAGTTTAGAGGCATGTAGCCGCTACATCTCTTCTCAGAGATAAGCTACCATTGCCCTAGCTGGGTTATTTCCACTTTTGTTTGTAAGCATATTTCAGTATTTTATAGTAGTGAAATGAAGTATTATTTCTTATGCATAACTATCTTTATGGTTATCTTTGTATTTTGCTGCATTCCTGTTTAAATTTAGATCAATGAGTTTAATAAAAAGTTTCTTTGTGATTTTGTTTATTGGGAATTCTCCTATTTTTCTTCTGGAAATTCAAGTTTTCAGATCTCGGGGGTCTCTGATCCAAGATCCATTTCAACCTTTCAGATCTTGAGGGTCTCTCCTCCCATGATCCATTTCAAATTTTTAGATCTTGGGGGCCTCCCCCCAAGATCCAGATCAGTGGTGTGGATCAGAGAACCCCAAGATCTTAAAACTTGAATTGCTAGAAGAAAAATAGGAGAATGCCCAATAAACAAAACCACAAAGAAACTTTTTATTAAACCCACCAATCTAAATTTAAAAAGGAACGCAGAAAAATACAGAGATAACCATAAAGATAGTTATGCAGCGGAAATAATACTTCATTTCATTACTGTAAAACACTGAAATATGCTTACAAACAGAAGTGGAAATAAACCAGCTAGGGCGATGGTAGCTTATCTCTAAGAAGGGATGTGGCGGCTACATGCCTCTGAACTGTGAAGGCTACATTGTGGCGGACAGTCTGTCCTTTTACAAAATGTGACTTGTTACTTATAGTATTTTTCAGTTACAATACCACGGGTCAATTCCAAGGGTGAATGAATACCATAGGTGGATTTTACAATACCACGAGCGGATGCCATTTACAATACCATGGGTAAATTCCATGGGTCGATGAATAATATGGGTGGATGAGTACCATGGGTTGATGCCAGTTTCCATTTGGATCACCTTCTAGATGCAGGTGTTCTCTTTCTAGAATCTCCTGTAGCTCAGTTTCCTCCAGTTCCATTTCACTCTGGGTCATTTCCTGGTCATTCTCTGGTTCTGTGTCACTCAACATTACCCCTATCTGCTTATCATTTTCCTGTGCTTGATCATGGTTTCCTTATTTTTCCTTCTCTCTCGTACTTCCTTCATTTTCTTGATTTTATGTTGTTCTCTCTTCATCCTCTTCCAGAACTTGGAACCGGTTCTGCCTAACTTGCTGTCCCTCATTTTGCTGTAGATTTTTCCCTCTTTTACCACCTTTTCCTTTATAGACCACCTTGTGAAAGCTGTCTGGGTCTTTCATTGTATTAGGTTTGCTTTTATGCTCTGTTTTTCCTAGAGGGTAGTCTCTAAGAAGATGCCCATGTTCATGGCATCTATGACATTTGAACGGAATATGCTTGTAGTCCACCGTTTAAACCCATTCTTCATCAAAAACTTCCAATATCACCTCATTCAGAAGAGCTCCTGATAGATCCATCTCAACACATATCCTAGCAAAGGAAGTATATTTACCCATTCTAGTAGCTTCTGAAGCTTTGATAAACCTACCTAATTTATTGCCTATGGCAACTAACGATTCAGGTTGCCAGTAATCAAGAGGTAGAGAATAGAGTCTTACCCAGGCCAGGACTCAAGTGAACGTTTCTCGTTCCGGGACAAAGTTCATCTTCCATCGCCTCATATAGAGACCTGCTTCTGCATAGAAGTAGGGCCCTCCTTTAGACACTCTATCTTTATCCTCAATACTTGTGAACACCACGATAAAGAAACGCTTTGACCCAAGGTGTAGATCAATGCTCCCTTTAGGTTTCGAGTGGTATTTGATCCATGTTTGTGAAGCTTTTTCTGTGGGCCATAGTCCCATGAATTTGTAGATGATTTCATAAGTTTGTATGTGCTCTCTGTGTGCTTACAGCAGGATCATTTAAAATAACTCTGGGTGTTATTTCAGCTTTGGGTTTACAAGGTCCCTTTTGTTTTTTCTCTTTTGTTTCTTGTTTGTTTTCATCTTCCTCCTTGTCTTTAGTGTTTTTGTTCTCTTTTATTTTAGCCACTTCTTCCTCCTCTTCCATGATACTCTTTCCTTATCCCGTAAATTCTCTGACTTTTTCTGGGGGCTTCGTGCCCTTATTGGCCACAACCTCCTTGCACGAGGGAGAAGGTCTCCCTCCTTTGCATCCCTCCATGGATGAAAACTCTCACTGCAACTTGAAACCCTAGTCGATTATTTTTTTCCCGCGCGCCTGCTACCTTCCACTATCATTGAGAGGTTAGAAGTCATGTTTAGTAGTCGTAACCCAGGAAGAGATTAATAAAGAGAAGTGTTATCATTATTTTGTGTATCTATTCTTGGGTTAATGCATGTTTGATATGGTTTGCAAATACACTGTTTATTTATTGCGTTCACCTTTGTGAATGGTTTATATTGTTAAGTATACTTACATCACTCATGTAGGCAAAGTTAATTAACTAACATTGGAATATCATTGAGGTATTGGGTAATAATGCAAAGTGTGACATTCAGCCCCTTGGTAGGGCTGCACGAATGCAGTATATCAGGTTGCAAGGTAAGGGAAAGTGCGTGTAGCGACTTGCACGTAGGATCAAACCGTGGACCACTTGAACTCATCAGACATCTCCAAGGTGTGAAAACCTAGTTCTAGCACCCTCCCATACTACTTTGGGTGAGACCTCAATCGACAAAAAATCAACTTTGAACTTGGATCAGGCTCCAATAAGCCAACAAATGGTTCTGTTGCCGAGACCAGGATCTGGATAAGAGATGTTTGATGTTGTATCACTATAATCTGACAAAGAAAGTAATTGAAGAGTGGTGGGACAAGAAGATTCACGAGTTTGTGGCGGAGGAAAATAGGAATCCGTGATTATTGAAGGAAGAGTGGTTAGATTACTACTTATATATGGAAATCCATGAAATTTTCTTTGCATCCTTCCCCTCTAAGTTGTATGAGTGGATCGCGAAGCTAACAGACAGTCAAGGAAGGTGTAGGCTCGATAAACCTATTGTGTGGACTCTAGAGTTGGGGCGCAAACTGAAAGCATCAGAAGTTAACAATGCACGCGGTGTGAACCATTGGCTCGATCGAATTATAGGAGGGTTTATCACTGAGTGCATGGTAGATACTTCAATCAACTATAGCGAGGTGGAAAGATGCTTCCTCAAAGGACCGTGAGGTAAGTACGTTAAATCTTTGAACACTTGGATTAAAATTCTACTGTGTGAAAAGTGGGTTATGTGAATAAATTGATGTTTGGGGCTACGCGAAGTGGGAGGATCTACAGAAACGAAGGTAGTGTAGAACTAGAACTAGCCCCTTGATTTCACCTCTACGAGAAAGCGATGAAGAGCTCGTGAAGGTTTCACCAAGAAGTGCAATCAGTTTGATAAGGCAATGAATTCCATGCATACCACTTCCACCTACACCACCACTAGTCTCACCATATTCACCCCCATCTTCGCCCACACCACCTCCGCCACAACCAGAGTTCGATATGGCAAACGAGATCAAATTTCTGGTGTTCAAAGGAGTAGGGAATGAAGATCCAAACCAGTTTTGGTTCATGGTAAAGGTTGTATGGGAAGCGTAGGGAGTCATAGATGAAAATATAAAGAAAGCAACACTGGTTAGTTCTTTACAAGATTGCACATTGACTTGGTACATTAAGCATTCCAATGACAATCCAAATGTAGGGATCGCAGATATCCAAGCCGCGCTAAGCAGGAAATTTAGCAGGCCAAAATCAGAGACACATTCAATTTTCAGATTTAAGGAAATTGCGATGATTCTAGGCGAGACCCCTTAGGAGTTAGATTATAGACTGAAGGGTATGATTCATGAAGCCAACATCACCTTGACAGATGGGCAACACTGTGCATGGTTTGTAGCATCGCTAAAACCGCATCTAAGGAATGTATTGTCACAGCAGAAGCTATCCACTCAGGCCGAGGCCTTGGAGAATGCAATGAGACTGCAAGAGACCTTGATACAAGATCCTAACCTGGGAGTCCAATAGATCAACGCGTAGTTTAAAAACTTGTGTCTT
This sequence comes from Pinus taeda, assembly GCA_000404065.3. Lineage (NCBI taxonomy): Eukaryota > Viridiplantae > Streptophyta > Pinopsida > Pinales > Pinaceae > Pinus > Pinus taeda. Next base: position 16,641 of record APFE030359298.1, read on the forward strand.
GAGATGAAGAGTTTGAAACAAGACAAGACAGCTCGCCCAGAAGCACGTGAGGAGGTATGGTGCGTAAAGTGCAAAATCCGGGACATGACAAGGACCATTGTTGTAGTCTTCGCAAACTACCTAGCAGGAGGAGGACCAATGCCATTGAGATTAGAGGCACAAGCAGGATCAAGCATGGAGCCTGCATTATGGTGCGTGATTTTTCATATAGGATGGAAGCATGATGTAGATAGCTGCCATCTGTTACAAAAGTATATGCAGATTTTCGAGTAGTTGTTCTATAATTTCTGTAGGTCAGTAGGCCATGATGAGTGCACCTGTAGAAGTTATGAACTGATGATGGATCAGACTCCTACCTATAGAGTTCAGATCGAAACACAGGCTCTCAATCAAAATGCAGGGATGGCGGGCATTGGATTTCAGGGGCGCGGATGAGGTCGAGGTTGAATGGGACCAGGAAGAGTTCGTGGACAATTGATATGTTACAGTTGCAGAGGACCATGGCATTATGCCCGCGATTGTACAAATATGACGAGACCATCATGCTTATATTGTACCCAATTTGATCATGAGATAGAGGACTGTCCCACACTAATAGGAAGGTGAAGGAACACTCCAATCTCCCTTAACTCAGAACCTACAAATGATGAGGTCAGAGCCACACGAGGAAGGCCCGAATGTAAATATCGTGCTCCAAAGTGGTATCATGACAGGAGATGACAAAGGCAAGCAGCTTGAAGAGAGTGCCTGGGTTTGCAAGGCTCCAAAAAAGGAACCAGAATTTGATTTGAAGCATGCTAAGGAGACATTCATGGAAGCTAAGAAGAGTTTTGTGGAGGCCTCCACTTTAGGTAGTAAAGACAAACTGGAACTAGAAATGGACCCATCAATGCTCACTACCTTTCTAGAGACATGCATGAAGCTACTGCGCGATAGCAAGGCTATGAAGGGGCTGCAAGAACTCATCACTAGATGTACTGGGACCATGCCAGGAGAACCGCGCATAGTCTGGAGGCTCAGGAAGCACACAATGCGAATAGGAAGAAAGATGAGATTGACCACGTAGATCGGGGAATATGAAATGGATCAAGTGATTTTGGATCTAGGATCGAATGGAAATGTCCTACCAAAGCAGACATGGGAGTGCATGGGTAGGCCCGCATTGCAATGGTCTCCTATTTAATTACGAATGGCGAACCAATGAAATATCCTAGCTATGGGGAGATTGTAGGGAATAACAATAGATATCGAAGGTGCGAGCGCACTTGTAGATTTCAAAGTGATCTAGATTGTTGATGACAACAATCCCTATCCCGCACTACTGGGAATAGATTGGGCGACTGACATGAATGGAGTGATAAATCTAAAGAAGCGTAAGATGATTTTTGAGAAAACGTCACTGTGTGTAGTGGTACCTTTAGACCCTATGGAATAATCATGCTATAGGGAGCCAGTGTGTGACTACGAGAGCGACGACGATCTAGATTATATCTACAAGATAATTGCGCGGGAGCACGACTGGGTGTATCCAATAGTGGATGATAGGATACAACTAGGTGAAAGCTCATGCACCTCAGATTCGGATGAGGATATAGAACGATGGCAGAACCGGTTACATGAGGTAACCATGCTCAATTGCAACATGATGACAAGGTCGCTGTGCTGCGTGGAAACAGAGGTAAGAGATCTACCTGTGTATGACAGATTGACCTAGGTGGATGATTTCCTAAACCAATTTGAAAGAGAAGTACCGGAATAGCAGTGTTTCGACGCTCTGAAATGGGTACTGCGTGCTATTTCCACAAGGTGGTGGGGTATGCATCAAAGAAGTTTTGAGGACTGGTGCAAATGGGAAAGGATGATGTGCATGCAATTTGGGATGCCTCAGATGCATCTAACAGACAAAAATGACAAACAAGATGCTCCACATGCACACCTTGCGAAATGGACCAAGGTCTACGGGGAAGAGCCACAACCTGAGTGGGTGCATCTATTCTGTCATACCTTGGATATCATACCCATGAATTGGTATACTGAGATTGAGCTCTTCCATGGCATAAGTGAATGGGATATCTTACATGAAGGATTCTTGTTAACCTTCACATTTGAGGATTTTTGGTGGGATCATGTTTATGATGCACTAAAGTAGTAAAAGAAACTATCTTCAAAATACCCCAGGAGCCAATGGAAGTGCTTCAGCTGGAATGGGTGACCTAGCTGAGCTACGTGCTCGAGTGTTTCAATGTAAATATTGAGGAGGATGATGAGGATCCACAAAAAAATAACATTCCAAAAATTGAAGGTTATCGTGAGGTTTAGGGACCATTGATCGAATATCTTGACATCACCGCGTCACTAAAAATGAAGTAGGTAAAAATTGGTACGAAGGCTGAACCGAAGTGTGTGATGCTTGGTGACTATTGGGATGATGCGATGATGGATAAGGGCACTGAGCTACTCTAAGAGTACTAAGACTTATTCCCGACCAAGATCACGGACTTAAAGGGTATTGTTGGTGATTTAGGGATGATGAAAATCACGCTAAAACCCGATGTGAAGCCAGTTAAGCAGAGGCCTTACCACTTGAATCCGAGGTACAAGGAAAAGGTTTGCGTAGAACTAGACAAAATGCTCATAGCTGGAATTATTGAGCCAGTGGAAGAATCCCACTGGGTGAGCCCTATGGTAGTGTATGAGAAAAAGTAGAAGGGCGAGATAAGAATATGTGTGGACCTCAGGAAGTTGAATGACGCCTATGTACATGACCCATTCCCGACCCTGTTCACAGATGAAGTATTAGAAAATTTTGGCAGGCAAGAAGCAAATTATTTTGCCGATGGGTTCTCAAGGTACCACCAGATCAAAATCGCACTGAAAGACACGAGCAACACCACCTTTTCTACTAAATGGGGCTAATTTCAATACACCATCATGCCATTTGGGTTAAAAAACACGCCAGCCATCCTTTCACGCATAGTTGTTGCTACCTTCAAAGAATATATCCACAAATTCCTGAAGGTCTATCTGGATTGTCTTTGGATTGGTTAAGCACCAGATAGAAATATTATGCTTAATGCTGGATACTGGTCGATGACACTAGATTGTGTTGAACCTTAAGAAGTCTACATTCCCTGTTCCCTTTGGTAACCTACTGGGACATGTGGTCTGCAAACAAGGACTAATGGTAGACCCTGTGAAGATTGCAGTGATTCTGAATTTGGAACCACCACGAAGTGTTAAACAGTTGCATGCTACCTTGAGATACACAGGATGCTACAGGAAGTTCATCAAAAGCTATGCCCAAATCATCAGATCAATGGAGAAAATAGTGAAAAAGGATGTCAAATTTTTCTGGAATGATGATTGCATGAAGAGCCTAGATGTCCTAAAGGGGAAATTGGCCTCTGCTCCAATCCTGGTCTTCCCAAAATGGGATGTGGAGTTTCATGTACATGTTGATGTGTCATGTGTCGCGCTGGGAGCAGTGCTCACACAAGAGGGTGGAGAGGGCTTGGAGCACACTATCACGTTTACAAGTCATAGATTGTCCAAAGCTGAAAAGAACTATTCCACAACCGAGTGCGGGGGATTGGCTATGGTGTACGTGCTCCAAAAATACTGACACTATTTGCTAAGAGGACATTTCAAGATGTACAGAGACCATTCCACACTAAAGTATTTGGTTAATAGGCTTGTGTTGGGGGGGAACATATGTAGGTGGCTCTTATTGTTCCAAGAATATGAATTTGAGGTCGTGGTAAAACCTGGATACTTGAACGCAGGACCGGATCACTTGTCACATATTGAGATGGGTGAGGAACCTACCAGTTTGGAGGAAGGATTACGTAACACACAACTCTTTGTTGTGCATGTCGGAGATTTACACTTCGATGATATAATATACTTTTTAACAACAGGGATGGCACTAAAGGAATACTTTGTCCAACAAAAGAAGGAATTGGTGGTGTGCGTGGCAGATTTTTTTGTCATCGCGGGGCACCTATACAAAATGGGAAATGATGAGATATTGCGAAGATACGTACCTGAATTTGAACCAAGTTAGATCCTCACGGAAGTACATGGGGGAATTGCAGGAGGACACTATGCATGAAAAGAAACCACACAAAATATTCTTCGTGTAGGGTTGTGGTGGCCAGCCCTTCATTAGGATTCAAAAGCACACTGTAAGGCTTGCGATATATGTCAAAGGACTGGTAAACCATCGCGAAGGAATGAAATGCCTTTGAATCCACAAATGGCATTGCAGTCCTTCAAAACATGGGTAATTGACTTTGTGGGACCTATCAAATCATAGGGAAAAATGGCCGCGTGATACATCATCACCGCGATGCAGTACCTGATGCGCTGGATGGAAGCACAGCCGGTCAAAGACTTTATGGCCACCACGGATCCGAAGTTTTTGTTTTAACACGTGTTGACTCAATTTAGCTATCCAAAAATCTTAATGAGTGATTGTGGTACACATTTCCTGAACGAAACCATCAGTGTGCTCACAGAAGAGTTCTAGGTGTATCATCAAGAAAGCACACCGTATCATCCACAAGCCAATGGGACAGTAGAAGCATTCAAAAAAATACTGGAGACTATGCTAACCAAAGTGTGCAATGTGCAGTAAAATTATTGGGACTTGCATGTACCTACAGTACTATGGGCTTATAGGACAATGTGCATGAAACTGATGGGACAAACACCTTTCCAGTTAATTTATGGAGTGGAAGTTGTCATGCCAATGGAATATATTGTACCTAGTTTGCGCATAACAGTGCTCACAGGTATGATGGACTGCGAAGCTCTGGAGGAAAGGCTTGCACAATTGGAAGAACTTGAGGAGGAATGATTCTTGGCTGGTTTCCATCAACAAGTACATAAGCAGCGTGAAAAGGCCTGGCACGATCGCCATATTAAGTTGCACACCTTCAAGGTAAATGACTTAGTTATGTTGTATGACAGTAAGTTTGAAAAATTTTCGGGAAATTTCAAAATGCATTGGTTGGGAGCATACGTGGTTAAGGAGATCACAAATGGAGGCATGGTCTAGCTAGTCAAACTAAATGGAGAACCCTTCCCAGGCAAAGTAAATGGCAGTCGCTTGAAGCCCTACATGGGTGGGCTGCCTATTTGACTAGCTGGCAGAAGCACAGTCTTTGCACTCTAAGGATCTGGACAAAGGTGTGGGAGTATAAAAATATGCAGCAGATACCGATACAGATGTATGGAAGTAGTTTGGACACAGAGGTCTTGGGACATCGTATGCAGCAGATCTAGCAAGTAGCATCTCAGTGCACTACTAACCTCTGTGTAGTTCGAGAACAATTGGAGGGACTCCGCACGAAGCTCACCGCGCCGATAGAGTGACTTGAGGGTGAGTCATGATGCTTGTGTTGGGGGCTTGTTGGGCATGGAATCCCCTCAAGGCATGTTTTGGGGCTAAAAGCCCAAGTTTTGAAACAATCTTGTTGTAAAGCTCCACGAATTACGGGCGTGGGGTGCGAAAGTATGATAGATTCATAGGGTTGTCCACCCTAGTTTTGTAATGTAATGTTGGCCTACCCATGGTCCGTGGACCATGGGTTTGTATAAATAGAGTGAGGCTCTAGATAGATAAGATAATAGTAGAGAAGAATAAAAAGACTAAGTTATTGAGTCACAAGTGTGAAGTGTGTATTTGGGTCGTAGAGTAGGAGAAGGCTCTACAGCTGAGTGCGCAGAAGACTAGTAGTCTGTAGTTGAGTGCACACGGCGGAGTCAAGTCTATAACCGAGGAAGAAATTAATAAAGAGAAGTTTTATCATAATTATGTGTATCTGTTCTTGGGTTAATGGATGTTTGATATGGTTTGCAAATATATTGTTTATTTATTGTGCGCACCTGTATGAATGGTTTATATTGTTAAGTATACTTAAATCACTCAAGTAGGAAAATTTAATTAACTAATGTTGGAATACCATTGAGGTCTTGGGTAATAATGCGGAGCACGATGTTTAGCCCGTTGGTAGGGCTACATGAAGGCAGTATATGTGGCTGCGCGGTAATGGAAAGTGCGCGTAGCAACTTGCACATAGGATCAAACCACAGACCACTTTAAGTCAAGAAACATCTCTAGGGTGCGGAAACTTGGTTCTAGCACCATCCCATACTACTTCGGGTGAGACCTCAGTCTGTGCTCTATGGATTGTTGCTAAAAGGGCCAGTAGTACTAGGATTTCTTTGGTTAAATCAACTCTGAACCTGGTTCAGGTCCTAGTAAGCCAACGGTACCATGACAAAGTCACACACGAACACAAGCATCGCCCCACTAACAATAAGGTTGGTCAGTACCCCGACAGAGCTACTTGCACCACCTTTTTGTGCACGAAGCCTTTCTCTTCTTTCACCTTATTTTATTTTTTCCATTTTTTCATTTTCAAAGAACTGTGCATAGGGACTTATTTATTTCAGAGGCGGAAGAGGGGTCCCGACTTATTTAGAGTAGAAGAGGTTGTTCCTTCATAGAAGTATGTTATATATACCTCTTACATACTTGTTAAGGTTTTCCCCTTCACCTTACTCTACTTGACTGAGTTGAAAAGGGTTAGACCAAAGGACCAAATAGAGTAGGTGGTACTAGTGAATAGTGAAAGCGTTATGTTTTCACCAATACTCTCTCTGAAAAAGATGTATTTTCCATCAGAGTATCATCGACTGAAGACGACAAGCTCTTCATAAAGAGAGAGGACACCAGATAAGCATATGTTGATAGATGTACAAGTCCTCTTAGATTTTCCCAAATTGTAACAAGAGCCAAACATAGTTTCATGTGAGGCTAACCTATGGATACAAGCAAGCAAAGAAAGGAAAAAGAAAAAAGTAGAAGTAAAGAGAAAGCAAACCAAGTAAAGCAAGAAAGTAAGAAAACCAAACCAAGTTAGTAAGCAAACAAACATGCAAACCAGAAAGCAAAGAAAAACAAGAAAGAAAACACTACTCCTACTCATACACTAAACAATCAGGGTTACATGAAATTAAATTTCTAGTGAATCCACCATAGGCATTCTTGACCCACAACCACAAAGATACAAGCGATTAAAATAGATAAAAAATAGTGTGGAATAGAAAATAAAAAAACTTGACAATCTTACACACGAGAGAGAAGGTCTTGCATATGGGCAGAAATATGTGTCACAACCACCTAACACACATGCTTACCTTATGATTACTACCATTTTTCAACAAACCTCGAAAGCCCCTTGTGCATGTGTTTTCATCTGCACCAAGTTTCTTGGCGAGTGTGAGGAAGGACTAAAGCTTGTTACCTACAACATGACTCGCCAAGTAAGATTGTTCCAGCCATTCAATGATTGGATAATTAAATCCATGATGGTTGTTTTGAAATACTTGCGATCTTTGAAAAGATGGATTTCTGATTCGAGAGAGAGGATCATGATGAGAATCTGGTACGGATAGATATATATGATCATTCTCACCATTCATGTCAAGACAATGAGGACCTACAATAACCATCAGTGTAGGCTAAAGTGCCTCACCTGCTTGACAAAAGTTTGAGGAGAAAGATGTTACACAGTGAAGATCATAGTGTGCGAAGAGACTATCATTGGATGTACTATTAGGGAAATGATAAACTGCATGATAGCCACCCAAGATAGAAGAAAGATGACATGAGTTGGTTGAGATGCAAGATTCCTAGTTTGACATGAATAAAGAAATTTTTTGAACAATCTTGTGAACGTTTTGAATGATGGAACCAAGTTTGTTGCGCACTAGATATGACAGAGCACCCACATGAAACTGGTGAAAAATTGCACAGACATCATGATCATCACAGGAATGTAGAAAGGGTTCCATCACTATGAATGTGTGAATCTAGTTGGGGTGTGGTGAAATGGGAGGAACTTGATTCGCATGATAGCATGTGCGCTCGTCACCACATAGGGAGATTGATGGCGTGATGAGTGGGTAGATTTGAAGCACAAGATTCGAAAGAAGACCAAGGAACTGGTCACAAGAGGGAAAATTTGATCAGTATGATTCCTGACAAAGATAATATTTGAGATGATAAATTTCATAGTTCCATGTTTGCATGATAGAAAAACACTCCCAACCCAAATTGCATGTAAGAGAAGTGCATGAAGACGTAGGCACTATAACAGACTCGTGGATTTGGTCATTAGTGAAAAATTGAAATTTTGAAATATAATACCCAGAATAGTAAACATTTTCTACATGGGGATCCATGTGGAGTAAAACCATGTAGATAGATAGATTGTGTGTGAGAAACTAGATTTGATTCGGTTCAAGGGGCTTACTAGATTCATGAGGTCTTGCCATAATCATCTACGGACGTTGAAGAGCCTCAACTCCCTAACACCTCCTGAAACTTTCCAGAAATGAAAAATGGAATTTTGAGACGTGAACTAGATCATGCATGGCTTGAGGATGGCTATTGTTGCTGATTTCAAAATTGCTCTTAGGATGGAAGCCATCTCTATCACAGGCTTCATCAAATGTTTTATCTTTAGCAAGCTGATTTGACGAGTTGTCTTTATGCAACATACAAGATGATGACGAGTGCGAAGAGTCTTGTACATTGAGACTGTTTTCATCATGGACAAAATCATTGCCCTGCCTCAATCGAGGAGATAACTCATCAGATGAAAAAACAAGAGAACGTGGAGTATATCTGACACATTTTGATGTGTTGTGAATGGTAGGACACACAGGAAAGTGGGGTGAAGAGGAAGTTTCGATATGGATGTCTGCTTTGACCAGTGCACATTCCCGATTTGAGTTAGTTCTAGATCTGAGTTAGATTGTACATGAGAGAACATCAGATCACATGATGTGTTTGGGCGTTCATCGCAACATACAAAATCATGGGAGTGATGAAAACCCAATATTGGAGATTGATCAAAAGAATCCATTGTGCATGATGTTTCACCAAGATTAGCAGATTGAGAATTGATCAAGAATGGACGCTCATTGTCTTGATGTGAACTATTTCAAAGCATTGAAGAGGAATTGATTGTGTCTTCACCTTTCTGCTCCTCCACTTGTGTAATGAGAATTCCTTGCACATGACCACTTTTAGCTAGTAGCTTGAGAATCAAGATAATGCACACAACTAGATAGTGAAGTGGATTGATCAAGCAAGTCATGGTACAAGGAGTCATGGATTGTAGATGATGGAGGATGGTAGAGATGAAAATCAGACTCGAGACTTGGGTTAAGAATGGTGATGTCCTCTTGTGGAATGGAAGAATGAGTCTTTGCCATAGGCTTTCTGAGCCATTAAAAAATTTCCTCCATTGGAGCGCAAGACAACTAAGAAGATGGCTTGGGAACATGCCGCACAAATTTCTCAACTTTGCGACCACTACAAGGGGGAACACTCTGCACATATTTCTCATCTTTACGACCACTACGAAGGGGCACCCTCTGCACAAATTTCTCAACTTTTTAGTCGCTGTGAGGGGGAACCCACTTCAGGACCATAAAGGGAGGAAGAGAAGGAAAAAATAGGGTTTTGGGATCCTCTTTTGGAAACTAAGGGGCCTCATGATCCGCAAGTGTCAAGGAAGAAGGGAAATTAGGAGGTTCACCATTTCAGGAAACATGAAGCAAGAATTTAAACTCTTGGATCATGAAGTCAAGGTCCAATTTTTTTTTAGGAATTTTGTGATAGAGGTGAAGGAAGTGGGTAGAAAAGTCCTCAACTAATTCATGAGGCTTCATTCTTAAATGAGTGATTCTTTCATATACATTTTCGTGGTTATACTTATCGAAGGCTTGATGGAGATCCTTAAGGAGAGTAAGAAGGGAATGGATGGAAGCAGCTAGTAGGGTATGACACCACTGATTAACATGACCTTCAAGGGTGAGGAAGAAAATTACGTATACAAGCTCTTCACTATCGATTTCATGGGATTCTTAGGAATGAAGAAAATCATAAATGTGCTTGGTTACGAATGTTCTGTCCTCACCATGAAACTGTAACATGGACAAGTGATCGAGAATTTCAACGGCGAGTGATAATTGATTGAGGGAGAAATGGGAGAAACACCCCAAGAGCATGATTTATGTATGATCCATTTTGATAAGATATTCAACCCAAATGCAATGGGCTCAAGTTGTCATTTGGACCTCCTTCTAGTGCCATAAATGTTGACGGTGCTAGACCCACCAACATTTAGGGGATCTCCTCAGTATGAAGTCCCAACTAGACCTCACACTATTTGGTGTAGGAATCCCATCCAGTATGATAGCCTAGTTTCCATTATCTTAGAGATTTTCCTCAGATCTTGTTGTTCATCACATGAGAGTGATATACTTAGTCTTCAAAAATAGAGTTACATGTGTAATGTAACTAGTGTCTGGGTTCCTTCACTATAAAGGGAGAGGGGGAGAGTGAGTCGGTTGGAGGGAGTAGTACTAGTTAACAATGCAAGCATTGTGTTTTCACCAAGACTCACTTGGAATAGAATGCATTTTCCATCACGAGATCATCGACTGAAGACATTAAGCTCTTCATAAAGAGAGAGGAAAACATATAACCATATGTTGATAGCTTTATAAGTCCTCTTAGATTTTCCCAGCTTGTCTAAAGAGCCAAACATGGTTTCATGTGAGGCTAACCTATGGATACAAGCAAGAAAATAAAGAAAAAAGAAACAAGCAGAAGAAAACTAAGTAGGCAAAGCAAGAAAGCAAGCAAAGCAGACCAATTCAGAATGAAAACAAACATGTAAACCAAAAAGAAAAGAAAAGAAACAAATAAAACACTCCTTCTACTCCTACTCTAAATAATCACGGTTATGTTAAATGAAATTTCCAATTTAGCCACCATAGGAATTCCTGACTTGCAAGCACAAAGATACAAGTGATTAAAACAGATAAAAAAATTTGTGCAACAGAAAATACAAAAAGTTGACAATCTTGCACATGGGAGAGAAGGTCTTTCCTGTGGGTAGAAGGATGTGTCGAAACCACCGAAAACACATGCTTACCTCTTTAATGACTACCATTTTTCAACAAACCTTGGAAGCCCCTTGCAAGTGTGTGTTCATCTCTACCAAGTTTCTTAGTGAGTGCGAGGAAGGACTGAAGCTTGTTACCTGCAACATGACTTGCCAAGTAATATTTTTCCAACCATTCAATGATTGGATCATTAAATTCATGATGGTTATTTTGAAAGACTCGTGATATCTGAAAAAATAGATTTCTGATTCAAGAGAGGGGGTCATGATGGGAATCTGGCATGGATAGATAGATTTGCTCATTCTCGTTGGTCATGTCAAGACAGTGGGATGTACCATAACCATTAGCATAGGCTGAAGTGCCTCATCTAATTGACAAAATTTTAAGGAGAGAGATGTGATACGGTGAAGATCATAGTTCACGAAGTGACTGTCATTGGATGTTGGGAAAATGATAAATTTCATGACAGTCACCCAAGATAGAAGAAATATCACACAAGTTGGTCGAGATGCCAGATTCCCAGTTTGACATGAATAAAGAAAATTCTTGAACAATCTTGTGAATGCTTTGAATGATGGAACTAAGTTCACTGTCCGCTAGATATGACAGAACACCCACTTGTAATTGGTGAAAAATTGTGCAGACATCATGGTTGTCATAGGAATGTAGAAAGGATTCTAGCACTATGAATGTGTGAAGCCAGCTAGGGTACGATGAAATGAGAGGAACTTGATTTGCGTGATAGCCTGTGCGCTTCTCACCACATAGGGAGATTGCTGGTGTGATAAGTGGGAATATTTGAAGCACAAGATTCACAAGAAGACCAAGGAGTTGATCACAACAGGGAAAATTCAATAAGTATGATTCCTGACAAAGATAGTCTTTGAGATGATCAAGTTCACAGTTCCATGATTGCGTGAGAGACAAAAACTCCCAAATCAAATTCAATGTAAGAGAGGTGCATAAGGTCGGACACATTGTAATAGACTCATGGATTTGGTCATTAGTGAAAATTTGAAATTTTGAAATATCACATTTGGAATAGTAAACATTTTTTACACTGTGATCTATGTCAAGTGCAACCATGCAGATAGATGGATTGCATGTGAGAAACTAGACCTGATTCAGTTGGAAGGGATTATAAGAGTTGTGAGGTCCTGACATAACCATCAACAGACGTTGAAGTGCCTCAAATCCTTGACATGCCCCAGAACTTTGTAGAATTAAAAAATGGCATTTTGAGATGTGAACTAGATCATGCATGGCTTGAGGATGGTTGTTGTTGCTGATTTCCAAATTTCTCTTAGGATGGCAACCATCTCTGTCACAGGATTCATCAAACCTTTTAGCTTCAACAAGCTGACTTGACAAGTTGTCTTCATGCAAAATACAAGATGATGATGAGTGGGAAGAGTCCTATGCATTGATACTATTTTCATCATGTACAACCTCACTACCTTGTGTCAATTGAGGAGATAAGTCATTGGATGAAGAAACTAGAGAACACAGATTATCTATGATGCATGTCGATGCATTGTGAATGGTAGGATACATGAGCAAGTGTGGTGATGTTGTCTAGGTAAATCCTCTCCGCAGAGATAGATGATACTTCTAGCCTAATGAGTGGGACTAGCAACCTAAGTGATAATCTACTAGACACTTTCCTGTGTTACAATTGAAATGAGAAATGAAGAAGATGACCTACCTTTTTCTGATGCTATATCGATCTCCTTTGTTAAAGACCTTGAATTACTTGTGTCACAAGCTCATTCTTGCTGCTCACAACTTTTATGCACTTGCAAAAGAGATCAAGACACAACAAGGCATGCAAATACAAATAGCATATTCAAAATAAACCTACTTAACTAATCAAGGAGTGTTAAGATAGATGATACATGAGCATACACATCAATGGAAAATGAACCAACAATTTTATATTAATAGAAAAGATATCGAAGCATACAACCAAGCCTTGATGTTGATAAGATCTCTTTCAATGAATGTCTAGGTCCAATCTAAGCTCTCCAAGCACTCCTTCTCCAAGACAAATGAGTAGCATATAGGCACAATCTTAGCTTAAGGGTGAAAATAGACATAGACCAACCATTTGGGAATGGGAGAGGATGAATATATAGGTTGGGAAAGGGATTTAGGATCTCTCCAAAGATAGGAGTAGGCCCTCATCTCAAAGACGTAGCTCATAGGGATAAGACCAAGAGGCCAAGTTGGGAGAACTCAATCTCATCTACAACAAACAACCTCCAACTCGCTTCTCTAGAAGCTTCTAGATTGCTTACTCAATTTAGTGTCGTACATTTCTCGCATGATTGATCAAACGAGGTTTGTAAGCCAATGAAGTGTAGTGCACTATATGTGCTTAGTTAACCCTTCCTACTTTGTTGTTTTGTATCTTTATATTGTTTTGGAGGTTTTTTTTCTTTGATTCCTAATGATTTACAAATTGAACTATGAGAAACTAAATCTAAACTTACTAAAGGTGAACCAAGAGCTTAAAACTAGTCAAAATCTAAGTTAAAAGAAGGAAAAACAAAGCATCTATCCTATCTTGTCATTAATTCCAAGTCATAAATCTAATTCTTAAAATTAAGAGGTGAAGCTGTAAGGCATGTTGAAGTAAATCCAGAGAATGAAATTAACTGAAGTACTTCTAGTTACTCTAACCTTCAATTTTGAAAGATAACCTTATTGAAATGGAATACAAGAAACTTTATGTACTTTATGATCTAGAGAACTAAATAAAAACATGCAAAAAGTAACTGATTGGTTTCAACCATTGTGTAAATTGAATGTTTAACCATTTAGTTTAGGATGGGTATTAGCTAGAAATGGTGATAAAAAGCATTCGTTAACATAGTACGTTGACAATTTGAACTAGAAAATAAATAACAAAAATAGTGAGTAAACTAGTCAACAATGCATTCTCATTACTTTCAACCTTACTCTGTTTAGAAAACAAAGTTGTTTCCTTTATAAAATGGATTATAGAAACAAGACAACACAATTTAATTCTAATATTATGCTACTAATCAAAACTAAAAGAAATCAACCTAAGTTAGAAACACTGCTAAAAGCAAATGGTGAAATTAAAACTGAACATAAAACAAATGAAAATAAAACCTCCTTTAGTGTAGGGGCCCTCTGCAACTGACTGGGTTGAGCTGCTAACTAGTTGAAAATGATCTTTCAAAAGATCATTGGTCAAGACACAACTTTATATTATAAACAGGAACAAAAGTTCAAAATTATAGAGCTGAAATTCTAAGCTTAATACATCAAAAACTTCGAACCCCTCTTGGTTCTGTACAATTGGTATTTAAAAGAAAATATTCATAATTGTCTTCGAGGAAAATTAGCTACGGGTGGTGTTAGTGTCAGTGTCTTCACACTACCATCGGTGATCAAAATTACTCTTTTGAATTCATGTTAGGTGTCTCATTCGATCAGCTGCATTCCATTAGGTCATGGATCAATTGATGGTAGTGGTTTCACTTCAGTTTCCCTCATGTCATATAACTACTGGCTTGTTCAAACATCTTTTCTGTTGTTCATAATCAATTCCATTTCATTTTTAACGAGTCCTAGGGTTTAGTTTCATTAGATCTTAGGTTTGTTCATCATCGTCATTCAGAATAAATAAAGTGGTCAGTAGACACATGAGGAGGTTAATAAAGATCAGAAAAGTCAAAAATTGTTAATTTGTAAGCTTAATGAAGTTCTAACCTCAAAACTTGTTTTGAGGTAAAACAGGGCATTGGTATTTTTCATGTAATTTGATGTAATTTTATGGTTTCTATATGTAGTAAATAATCTCATGCTACTCCTAGTCACCTGATGACATTGCCAAGCACTTGCCACTGCAAAAATCAAGTTACCTTGAGGACCAATCCGCCTGCAAAAGCAAAAGAGAACAAACCCTAATTTCCTCTCCCACTGAGCTAGGGTTGGCAATGGGATCAGAGATGTTTGAGGAGAGGAGGAATAAGGGATATAAGAAGTTATGAGGCCATTTCATATCATTAAACATCATATCTCCACCATTTGTCAAGAAGAAATTCTAAGGAACAAGCCATTCATCACACAAAAGGGACGATTTTTCTTCAAACTGTGTTTTTGAGCAAGAAAAGATGAATTTGGAAAAAGTGAGAGAATTTTTTTTTCCTCAGTAACCAAAGAAGAAAATCCTCTCTTATTTTTTACATAGCTATCATGGTTTTAGAGAAATGTCAAAAATATAGTTGCCTCAGGAGAGTTAATGCAGCTCTGGAGTGACCTTGGGAAAATCAAGATTTCTCCTAGCTTGGTTGGCCAAATGACTTTTTAGATGCATAAAATTATAACTAGACACAAATATCTTTCCAGTGAGTTATCATGAGCTCAATTTGGAGTTGAGGAAGACCTTCAAAGGTTTCCTGCAACAACACTCTACATTTAGGTAGTCTCATTTTGCACATTTTGACCAGTCTTGGGAGAGTGGAATTTTGATACAGAAAATGACCTCCAAATTGGAAAATTGAAGATGTTCGGGAAAGTACACTCGATAATATTTCCAACGAGATATCATAGGCTCAATTTGGACACCCGGAAGGCCTTCAAAATTGGTCTACAAAAAGGTGTTGTGCACTTGTTGGGTTCTGCCAGTGTAAAATTACACTACTGTTGCGCATTGAATTGGTGCTACGCACCTATTGAAAAAACCTCAAAATTTCTATCAAAAAACCTCCAAAGCTATTTAATACTTGTGAAAAGTAATTTTACCATTCCTCCTTGCTAGGAAAGAAGTGTGCTTGATTTCTTGAGTGTGTTTCGCATCATTTCATAGCAAACCCTATCGGCATTGAAAATTTCTCTCACAAACCCTAAATAAGCTAAAACTACCTTTCATAAGCCACAAAAGGTCATTTTCTACTCCTATCCTTCATTCAGACCTATTTCACCAAGTATTTTCACAATCCATCAGACATTAAGCCTTATTCCACTAAACTATACTTTTTACATCAAACCCTAGCCATAATACACTATTCACTAATCCTAATTCCTAATTCTTACATTCCTACTATCCCCATTCCTTGATCAAACTCTACACCCTAATTCCCAATCAATTTTCACTCCCCTCATTCCTTAATAATTCCAAACTCCCACTCCCTCAAGCATTGACACCCTCATCCTACAACTCACTTACCTTATCTTTTTAAAATCTCTTCATACTCGTCTTGTTATCACTACAAACCTTCACTTCACATCACCTACCACATCACCAAAAAACCCATGGAGAGAGACTCATAATATGAGAGGGAGGAGGAAAATTTCAGTGACACTTCCAGAGAAGCACATGTGCCAAGAAAGCCACACAAAAGGGGAAAGATCATCCAGGAGGAACCTATCAGTCTCATAGATTTGCTTGCTTGTCCTTTTGGAACAAGATTTGTAATGCATGGATAAAGAGGCTAAAAGCCAAGCTAAGAAGAGATTTGAGGAGAAATAAAGAGAAAGATAAACTCAAAAACTTGGCTGAAGCATCATTGGCTCAACAAAGCACCTAACAAGGATCCCTCATGCCAAATTTCAAGAAATTTTGAGCAAATTTCGTCATTTTTGAATTTTGGATTTTGAAAAACAGATTTTTCCAATAGGTGGCACTTTGATTTTCATGGGGACCTCCATTTGAAAAATGGTTTATATTTTTGGAATTAGCATGGAAAGGTATGAAATCCCAAAAATATTGAGAAATTTTGGATAAGTTATTAGCCACCAAAAGGGAAAAAAAACCCAAAAAGTGCCTTCTCTGCCATTGTTTTGCCACAGAAGAAGCAGTCTTGGGAGAATCAAATTTTGGAGGGGAAAATGAGCTCCAAATCAGAAGAATCAAAATTTTCCAGACACTAGACAAGAAGGGCTTTCCAACAACCCAAACTTGCACTTGATTTGGACACTAGGAAGGCCTCCAAAACCGGCCCTGAAAAAGTGCTGCACATTAAATTTTTGGTGCTGCGCATTAGACTGATTTTGCCTGTTTTGCCTAAATTTCCAGATTTTTCCTAGTTTTCTTGGAAGTTGATTTTTTCCTCATTCCTTGGTAAATGTATGCATGGTAAATGATTTATTTGATGTAGATATGGATGAAAAACACCTCATTGCGTAGATACATCAAGTTTTAATTGGTTTTGATCATGAATGAATTGGTTTCCTAAGTTTTAGAGGTAAGTTGTTCCACTGCCTACTTTTGTGTTCCTAGTTTAGATATGGTTGAAACCACTCCTCTTCTCATGGTTTCAACCCCTGATAGCTAGCTTGAGTAGTTTTCTTGCCTATATCATGTACTTTTTGACTCATTTGAAAAGGTTGGACTCTTGTGCAAGCTCTGAACTCCATTGTATTTCTCTACAGAAGTTTGGTAGGGAATAAAACCAGGATTCACAGCTATTTTTGTGGGATTCATGTGACAGTGAGTTTATGTATTGTTTCTTCTTTGTAATGAGTTTTTCTTATGTTTTATATGTATCAAAATCTCCCTTTATCTTATAAAACTAAATGAATCAAGGTGAATAGGAAAAATACACTGTTGTGCTTTGTCTTGGGAATGCATTTGGTTTTCTATGTTTTCAACAGTTTGAAGAGGATTCATGGTTTCTTCATGCCCTCCTCAACTCGTTAGCTGTCTTAAACTACCATCTCAATCCATTTATAGTATATAAACCCTTGTCTACCTCACCCCACAGAACATGATTTTATCCCTGAGTTGATTTCCTGGACCCAATTTGCCTTCTCCAATTGATCCAACAACCAAAACCATCAACATCAACCAAAAAACCCTAGAGCTACTATACCTAGCCTAAAATCCATATTCAATTAAGTCATCCCAACTGAGATCAACAAGGAGAGAGCCCTCTCCCGACCTGGTAGGGCTAGCTACTAGGCTAAGAGGGGTTTGTGGTTATCCTAGGATTGCCTCCCTTCAAATTGACGTCAATCTAGGCTCTAACATAGTGGAAACCATACTAGGGAATGTAATTTTATGTTCCTCAGCAAAATTTAATCAAGTTTAGATCTGATTGTTGATGGTGAACAACGATCAGACACGGAAAGGCTGAAATCATTCACCTGGAGACTCTAAATCATTTTCAACATCAGATCTAAGGACTCCATTGTAGGATCAACTTGACTAGCAAAATCATGAGAGGACGATATGGAAACATCAAGTATTCAAGTTGGCCTTTCATCCAAGATGTTATGTTGTTTGTTATAAGTTATTTCTTCTCGTTTCCTGAGAATGTCAAGAAGGCTTTACGAAGTATACTGTGTTTGATAAAATATCCCAAACCTGCATTTGATTCTCTCCCTTTGAAGATTGTGAATACAACACATTCGCATGCCTTTGATCTTGATCAAGACTGTTCTTTCGAATCTTATGATGACCATATTCAAACTGATGAGCCTCAAGAGACCAAGACTGATTCTTCACCTTCTATACATATTCCTATACCATATCAAATTCCAGATCAATACAAGCCTCTGATTTTACCTCCTATATCCCATGTTTTCCCTAAAAAACATTACCTATATCTACCAAGATTTGATGGTGAATGTAACAACATCACTGCTGAGAGACATGTACTAAATTTTGAGTCCTTACTTGACCTTTTTGAAGTTGATGAAGAGGATGTCAGTATTAGGATTTTTTCTTTTTCTTTGCAAGGCAAAATCAAGAGTTGGTTCAAGACCTTGCCTGATGTGAAAATTTCAGATTACCAACAGTTCGTCAAAGTTTTCCTTGAAAAGTGGGTGGTTAGACAAAACACTTTCTTGATTCTAGAAGAATATAACCAGCTAAAAAGATTTCCAGGGGACACAATACAATAGTTTTATGCCAAATTTAACCAAGTCTATTTTTCGATGCCAGTTAATATAAGACCTCCTCCTGGATCCGCTCTCTTACACTACCCGGAGGCCTTTGATCCGGAAATGGAGTTTCAGCTGCGGGAAAGGAACCTTGCAAATCTTGAAGAGATGAAAAACATTGTAGTAGATGTAGAGGCTCATTTGCTGATTAGAAGGGAAATGTTGAAGGAAGAAGAGATGAAAAACATAGATCGAGAGGAATTGACATCTTTAGAGGTAAATCGACATTTTGGTAAGTACAGTGGAAGAGATTATGCAAAATATCAGTACAATGAATGAGTATGATGTTCAAGATCATGGCTCACTAATTGAAAAGGAACAAGTTTTTGATCCAAAACATTTTCTTTCTTTAATTTGTTTTATACTGGTGATTTGCCTCAGTTTGATCAGTATGATGATGACTATGTTCTCCAAACAGAAGCTAGTCTTCTAGACAAACCAACAGCTAGTATATGGAAGGAGGAAGTTCACTTTCAGCAATTCGAGTACAGTGATCAGCTGATATATATAAGCTACGGAAGTGAGGAGGAAAGTGCAACAAATTTTAAATTAAGTGAAGGTTATTTGCCTTTTTGTTTATCTTCATTTCAGTTTATCAGAGACAACTTTCATGCAATCATAAATCAACTATCGACAAGTCTTGATCTGGACCATCTAGAGGGCAATGAAATCCTTGTTCAAGACTTCTCTTATCTGGATTTGCAGCCCCTAAATGCCATTGAATGTTAGGTTGCAGATGAAGACATGGAAGTTGGAACATATGATCAAATGATCCAAGTTGATTCGGTACCTTTCTGTTTTGAATCATTTCAGTTTTTGAAGGGAAATTTGCATAGTATATCTTCAAATGAGCAGCCTATAGAAAATCATGTTATCTCATTAGAACCAATAGAAAGTGGGTTACAACAGTCTTTTCAAGTTTTTCATGATCCAATAGCTGATGTGTTGGATGATGTATGGAGTCAAAGTCCTTCTCCACTAGCTAACTGTGAGATTGAAATAAGTATTGATACAAAATTGATCCGGCAGCTAGTTTCTTTGTCATTTCCATCAGGAGTCTCATCATAAAGCTCGAATGAAAGTTTTCATTCATGGTATGAGGAGAAGCAAAGTAATCCATTGGGTGAGCTAAGTCTTAGTGCACATGAATTTCAAGATCCTTATGTAGTATTTTTGGAGTCAAATAGAGAATCCATATTATTCAATGGATCTATTAACAAGTTTTTATGGGAGTTGCCTTTTAGTAGTTATCTCTTGTTTTACATAAAAAAGCACTTACGGAGAATTCAAACAATAGCCAGAATGCTAACTTGGTTACATTGGTTGTTTCATTTCACTTGATCATGTGATGAATGGAACAGTTAGAGTAGGTTTTATCGAATAAGCTCTATTTTGAGAATATTTTCCAATTTGTCAGTTGTGTTTTAGTCTTGACTCATTTTTTGTTTCAGTCAGTTTCAAGATAGTTTCGGCTAAGTGTCTAGTTTCAGCTTTTGAGAGTCTTGTTCCAGTTTGGAGTTAGTCAGTTCTTAGAAATTTTAGTTATGAGTTTTGAGTCTTGAGTCTTTTGCTTTTTTTGCCAAGATATTGATTCCATATTGCCCAATGGATAAGGCACTCGTTTTCTCTCCCAAAGATCTGTGGTTCTTGGCACCTCCAAGGAGCTACCATCCCCATTGGAGCCAATGTTAGTGTCAGTGTCTTCACAGTGCCATCAGTGATCAAAATTACTCTTTTGCATTCATGTTAGGTGTCCCATTTGATCAGATGCATTCCATTAGGTCATGGATCAGCATATGGTAGTGGTTTCATTTTAGTTTCCCTCAGTCATATACCTGATGGGTTGTTCAAACATCTTTTCAGTTGTTCATAATCAGTTCCATTTCATTTTGAACTAGTCCTAGGGTTTAGTTTCATTAGGTCTTAGGGTTTGTCATCATGGTCATTCAAAATAAATAAAGTGATCAGCAGATGCATGAGGAGGTTAATAACGATAAAAAAAGTGAAAAATTGTTAATTTGTAAGATTAATGAAGTTGTAACCTCAAAACTTGTTTTGAGGTAAAACAAAGCATTGGTATTATTCATGTAATTTGAAGTAATCTTATGGTTTCTATATGTAATAAATGATCACATGCTACTCTTGGTCACCTGATGACACTGCCAAGCACTCGCCATTGCAAAAATCAAATCATCTTGAGCACCAATCCACCCGCAAAAGTAAAAGAAAACAAACCCTAATTTCGTCTCCCACTAAGCTAAGGTTGGCTATGGGATCAGAGATATTAAACATCAGATCCCCACCATTTGTCGAGAAGTAATTCCAAGGAACAAGCCATTCATCACACATAAGGGATGATTTTTCTTCAAACTGTGTTTCTAAGCAAGATGAATTTGGAAAATGTAAGAGAGGATTTTGTCCCTCAGTGACCCAAAAAGAAAAGCCTCTTTATATTTTTACACATCTATCATGGTTTTAGAGAAATGTCAAAAATACAATTTCCTGAGGAGAGTTAATGCACCTATGGAGTGACCTTGGGAAAATCAAGATCATTCTTAGCCTGGTTGGCCAAATTACTTTTTGGATGCATAACATGATAACTAGACACAAAGAGATTTCCAATGACCTATCATGAGCTCAATGTGGAGTTTAGGAAGACATTCAAAAGTTGACTGGAACAACACTCTCCATTTAGGAAGCCTCATTTTGCACATTTTGACCAGTCTTGGGAGACTGGACGTTTGATAGGGAACATGGCCTAAAAATTGGAAAATTCAAGATGTTCTGGAAGGTAGACTTAATAAGCTTTCCAACGTACTATCACACACCCAATTTGGACACTAGGAAGGCCTTCCAAACTGGTATACAAAAAGGCACTACACATTAAATTGGCATTGCGCACCTATTGGGTTCTACCAGTGTAAAATTACACTAGCGCTACGCATTAAATTGGTGCTGCGCACCTATTGAAAACACCTCAAAATTGCTATCAAAACACCTCCAAAGCTATTTAATGCTTGTGCCAAGTAAGTTTAACATTCCTCCTTGCTAGGAAAGAAGCGTGCTTGATTTCTTGAGTGTGTTTGGAATCATTTCATAGGAAACCCTATTGGCATTGGAAAATTCTCTCACAAACCCTAAATAAGCTAAAACTACCCTTCATAAGCCAGAAAAGGTCATTTGTTGCTCTTCTACATCATTCACACCTAGTTCACCAAGAATTTTCACAGTCCAACAATCATTAAGCCTTCTTCCACTAAACCCTACTTTCTACATCAAACCCTAGCCCTAATACACTATTCACTAATCCTAATTCCTAATTCTTACATTCCTACTATCCCTGTTCCCTAATTAAACTCTACAACCTAATTCCAAATAACTTTTCACTCCCCTTATTCCCCTCCTTCCATAAGAATTCCAAACTCCCACTCCCTCAAGCATTCACACCCTCATCCTACACCTCACTTACCTTATATTTTTAAAATCTCTTCATACTCATCTTGTTATCACTACAAACCTTCATTTCACATCACCTACCACATCACCAAAAGACCCTTGGAGAGAGACTTAGAATATGAGAGGGAGGAGGAAACTTTTACTGACACTTCCAAAGAAGCACATGTGCCAAGAAAGCCACACAAAAGGGGAAAGATCATCTAGGAGGAACCTATCAGTCTCATTGAGTTGCTTGCTTGTCCTTTTGGAACAAGATTTGTAATGCAAGGATAAAGAGGCTAAAAGCGAAGCTAAGAAGAGCTTCGAGGAGCAATGAAGAGAAAGATAAACTCAAAATATTGGCTGAAGAATCATTGGCTCAACAAAGCACCTAACAAGGATCCATCATGCCAAATTTCAAGAAATTTTGAGCAAATTTTGTCATTTTTGAATTTTGGATTTTGAAAAACAGGTTTTTTCCAATAGGAGGCACTGCGCTTTTGATGGGGACTTCCATTTGCAAAATGGTTTACATTTTTGGAATCAGCATGGAATGTTATGAAATCCCAGAAATATTGAGAAATTTTGGATAAGGTCTTGGCCACCAAAAGGGAAAAAAACACCCAAAAAGTGCCCTCTCTGCAACTTTTTTTCCACACAGGAAGCAGTCTTGGGAGAATCAAATTTTGGAGGGGTAAATATGCTCCAAATCAGAAAAATAAAATTGTTCTAGAAACTAGACACATAGGGATTTCCAAAAAGCCAACTTTCACCTGATTTGGACATCGGACGACCTCCAAAACTGGCCCTAAAAAATCATTGTGCATTACACTGATTTTGCTAGTTTTGCCTAAACTTCCAAATTTTTCCTAGTTTTCTTGGAAGTTGACTTTTTCCTCATTCCTTGGTAAATGTATGCATGCTAAATGATCTATTTGATGTAAATATGGATGAAAAACACCTCATAGGGTATATACATCAAGTTTCAAGTGGTTTTGATCATGAATGAATTGGTTTCCTAAGTTTTAGAGGCAAGCTGTTCCACTGCCTACTTTTGTGTTCCTAGTTTAGATATGGTTGAAACCACTCCTCTTCTCATGGTTTAGACCCTTGATAGATAGTTTGAGTAGTTTCCTTGCCTATATCATGTACTTTTTAATTCATTTGAAAAGGTTGGACTCTTGTGGAAGCTCTGAACTCTATTGTATATCTCTAAAGCAATTTGGCAAGGAATAAAACTAGGTTTCACGACTATTGTTGTGGGATTCTTGTGATAGTGAGTTTATGTATTGTTTCTTCTTTGTAATGATTTTTTCCTATGTTTTGTATGTATCCAAATCTCTCTTTCGCTTCTAAAACTAAATGAATCAAGGTGAATAAGCAAAATACACTGTTGTGCTTTGTCTTGGGAATGCATTTGGTTTTCTATGTTTTCAACAATTTGAAGAGGATTCATGGTTTCTTCATGCCCTCCTCAACTCCCCAGCTGTCTTAAACTACCATATCAATTCATTTTTAGTATATAACCCTTGTCTACCTTGCCCCACATAACATGATTGTATCCTTGAGTTGATTTCTCGGACCCAATCTGCCTTCTCCAATTGATCCAGCAAACACAACCATCAAAATCAACCAAAAAACCCTAGAGCTACTATATCTAGCCT
This sequence comes from Pinus taeda, assembly GCA_000404065.3. Taxonomy (NCBI): domain Eukaryota; kingdom Viridiplantae; phylum Streptophyta; class Pinopsida; order Pinales; family Pinaceae; genus Pinus; species Pinus taeda. The sequence goes on from APFE030359298.1 coordinate 40,649, forward strand.
AAAATCCATATTCAATTCAGTCATCCCAACTGAGATCGATAAGGAGAGAGTCCTCTTTCTACCTGGTAGGGCTAGCTACGAGGTTAAGCATGGTTTGTGGTTATCCTAGTATTGCCTCCCTTCAGCCTGAGGTTGATCTAGGCTCTAACAGGTGGTCTACACATATCACAATAGGACTATCTGAATGTTTGATGAGCTATTGGTGACTTGAATTCGAGTAAGATGGTTTCACAGAATCGTTAACGCAGGTGGCTGATCTGAGTTAATGTTGCAACAAAACTGTTGGATTTATTAATTAACTATAAAAGAGTACACAAAGAGTCCTATTGCTTCCAAGTTTCATGTGTTTGACTCCTCCTTTAACTGTGTTCTTGATCTGGATTTCTTATTGATCTGGGCTGAGTAACTAGGATAGGATTCATGTGGATCCGATTCTAGATATGCCCATGTGGCCGGTTTCTTCGTTTCAAATATGGAACCTGCCAGACGACGGAAATAGCTATGGAATACATAGTTAGTTGCAGAATAGGCTGCATTCTGTAGCTAATTTGCAAAAACTTATTCAAATAGAAAAGACATAAAAATATAACATGTAAATCCTTTAATGCCCTCAAGACAAAATCTATCATTTATCATTGATGTGGATTTGTAATCTTATGGAAAAAACAACGGAAAGAAGTGAGAAAAGTTGTCAAGGAGAGGGTAATTATTAGGTTCAACATACCCCCACTGCAAAATCATTGCATGTCCCCATGCAATTTGTCAAAAATGTGAATTCTTCTTTCCTATTACATATGTTCAGACACTTCTACTAGCACATCTAATTTTCTCCTTTTTCTCCTCTTTGAAGTGACTGCCATCCTGGGTTTCTTCATAAGAAGCCTGCATTTAAGGTTGACAACTGTTCTGTTCAAGCTTCTATTCTTCGTATTCAACTTCCTATTATTCTTGTACCATAGCCCTGGGTGCGGTATTGTATTATCATGAATAGATTTATCCAATTTACTTTGTTCCCTTAGGGTCTTATTTTCTTTCTTGATGTGTCTGTTCAATATCTCTAACTCATATAAATCCTATTTGAAAGAGTCAATTAGAGGTTCTTGTGGATTGACAAAGGGTTCTAGATTAGATGAGGATTTTGGATTCGTTGAGGCACTCTTCTTTTCCAACGATTGATCCAAATCAGATCCTTAAGCACTCTTAAAGTTTCCTGAACTCTGTAAAACTCATGCCGAAGTTTCAAAGTCTTATGGATGTCAAGCTTATCATAAATAACCTCTAAACATTGGAAATTTGTGATTAGCACGGAGCAACGAGGACCCTCAGTCAAAGTGCACAAACCATTGGCCCATGGTAACCACGTGTTGGTACAAATTGACAAATGGGAGATCAAATCCAAAAACAAGGGTATTTTTTGATACGTGATTAGCGCTAAAGCGCTAATCGCGTATCGCAGGGTTTCCCCCTCAGTGAAGGAAAGCCCCTAAGCACTCGGACCTGAGGAAAGCATAAAATAGTACAAAAATCGCTGATTCCATCATAAGGCAGGTCCCACACTAAAAACAGTAGGATATTGGAAGGGCTTCAAGCAGTAAGTGGGTTCGACTGAGTCCTGCCCGATGCCATACACTCAGTGACACGCGTCTGGTGGATGAGAGAGAAAACCGCTCACATCGGATGGGTAAAAGTCATGATACTTACCCACTTGATATGGACGGAGACGCAAGATCTAGAGGCTCCAGATCAACGATGGAGAAGCGATCCGATGGATGACCGGATTCGAATAGGAAATAGGCTAAGGCAGATAAGGTTTGAGGTTTAGCATGATTGATGAGTCGGTAGAGGAATCAGTTTCACGGGCAATCTTGGAGAAACAGAAATAATGACTATTCAAAGAAAACTGACACTCAGTTCATGAAGAAATAGGTGGCCACCTCTCTGTGAAGAGTTACACAGTGATGATGATGTAGATTAGGGGAATTCAAATGGACAGAGGTAGGAGCTCAGGACAGTCATGAAGCAAAAACGAACAGTCAGGAAGCGGATTGGCACTAAGCCATAGACATAAAGAGAGTAAGGAAGTGTTTGGTAAATTTAGTGTTGTCTAAATTGCTATCATAAATTGTCAACCCGGGGCTCGTAAGCTGATGAAGTGAAGTGTACAATATATACTTAAGCAACCTTTCCTAGTTCTTTTTGTCATTTTTAGTTTATGTCTAAATTATCTTCCTAATGTGATGTGATGAAGTTATAAGCAAGTGAGTGAATGTGTGTGTATGTGGCGATTTCTAAATGCTTCTTGACTTTTAAAGAGAAAACTTGAACAATAACTTGGAATGGAATTAAAGCTTCGAATGAAAGTAAAGCATCAAACAAAAAGACCAATGGAACTTGTCCAATACCTTTATTGCTGATAAGAATGAAAATGACATCTATATTAACTCAGCTGAAAGCAAGAACACTACTCGAACTCCTCTATTGAATCTAAAGCAATGCAAAAATTTAGTGACAAATCACACTACTTCATTCTCCCTTAACATTCCGCCTTTAGCTAAATTGATCATGTGAAAAAGAGTTAGGAGTGAATTAGCAATATGAGTCTAAAACTAAATAAACCAAGCTGCAATTAAATGATGTTTTGGTCCCATAAAAGTTAGTGAATCATGATAAAAAGAACCATCAAGAGATTAGCAACTTGACAAAACTTGATAAAGTAAACTAGGCAAGGAAACTAACTAAGCAAGGAAACTAATGAAAATCAAAGCGAAAGTCAGCAGTTTAAATAAGACAACTTCAGATGCCACTAGTGTTAGAAAGAAGGAAAATCACACTGTCCCAGGCTCCTAACAAAGCTGTAAAAACACACACTGATCAGTCATGAAAAGTACAGAAATGTAAAGCAGCATGATTCAAACTGTACATTAATATACATGGTGAATTACAGAAAAAGGAATGCAGGAAAGCAAATTTAAAAGCTACTATACAATGGTTGTAGCAGACAGGGGCCCTCCATCCACTTCAAATAATTAAAAAGATCAGCTACACAGGTAAGAACAGAACTATATTCTTGGTATTAAATCAACACATAACAAAATACAGTGGGGTGTGTAAACGCTATGTAAAAGAGTCTTGAAACAGAGTTTACAACAGCAAAAGACTAACTTCCAAAAACTCCCTAATCAGCGTGTAGAAACACTTTATTTATAGCAGGAACACAAATTGTTCTGTGCGTAAACTAAGCTAACTAAAAGCTATGGAAAAGACACGTTCAGCAGCACCGTGCATGGATTTAGGAAACGGTCATCATGGTTGATAAATCCGTTGTTGGATTCTTGCCCCCTACAGTCTTCGTGGCTAAAGAAGAGGCCAGCTGTGACTTTCGTGCTCCACCTGAACATGCAGAGCCGTGCCACCGTTTGCAACCTTGCCGTTTGACCAGAGTTACCTCCACGTTGACTAGGGGTGTAGACGGCAGTTTGGCTGAGCTGACAGCACACGCACCATGTACACAGTCATACAAACTTGCCCATGTGGCTCTTTCCTCTGGAGGACACCTGGATCATAGCAAACAAGAAAATGGCTGCGGAATCTGGGATTGGCTGCGGAATCAGAGATCGGCTGCGGAAACCCTGTATTAGCTGCGGAATTGCAGCACTTGAACCAAAAATCTAAACCAACAGTCAATCATTAGCACAATTAGCAAATCATGTTAAAAAGTCCTATAATGCAATGAATTGAACAAGTTGATGAAGGAAATGATGACAAAAGAAGGAAATGAGTAGGAAAAGGTTGTTGGGAGGATGGGTAAATGAGTGCAGTTTTGAGGCTCAACAACTTGCATGACCTCTCTAGCTCCTCCCCAATTTTTAGACTCACTATTACACTCATTTCAAAGTTCTAAAACACTTGCCTACCTCGCCTCACAGAAACCTCTACAAATCTGAGTTGATGTCCCAGACCTAAAGCTGCCTTTCTCATCTAATCCAGCAACCAAATCATTAAAATCAATCAAATTCCTCTGAGCATATACCTAGCCTAAAATTAGTATTCATATTAGTCATCTCAAGCATTACTTTCCATATTTTCTTTTATATTGACAAGGAGAGAGCCCTCTCCCGACCTAGTAGGGCTAGCTACCACGTTAAGCATGGTTTGATGTTACACTAGATCTAACTTTCTCAGCCTGAGGTAGATTTAGGCCCTAACATATTGGCGACCATATTGGGGAATGTAGTTTTATGCTCCTTAGGGAAATGTAATAAAGTTCTAATCTAATTGTTGATGTTGGACAATGATCAAACACCGGGAAGGCTGAAATCATTCACCTGGTGACTCCAAATTAGTTTCGAGATCAGATCCAAAGACTCCACTGGAGGATGAACCTGACCAGCAAAAACATGGGAGGACAATATGGAAAGATCACATATTCAAGTTGGAATTTCATCCAAGACATTATGTTCTTTGTTATAAATTATTTATTCTCTTTTCCTAAGAATGTCAAGAAGGCTTTGCAAAGTATATTGTATTTGAGAAAAGATCCAAGACCTGCATTTGACTCTTTCCCTTTGAAGATTTTGAATTACCAATGATTTGCATGCCTTTGAGCTTGATCAAGACCTTTCTTCCAAATATTGTGATGACCATCTTCAAACTGATGAGCCTCAAGAGACCAAGATTGATTCTACACCTTCTGTACATACTCTTATACCTTGTAAAATTCTCGATTGATACAAACCTCTGATTTTACCTCCTATATCCCATGGTTTCCCTAAAAATCATGACCTATATCTACCAAGATTTGATGGTGACTGTAATGAAATCATTGTTGAGAGACATGTATTGAATTTTGAGTCTTTTATCGAACTTTTTGAAGTTGATGAAGAAGATGTCAGTATTAGGCTTTTCTCTCTTTCTTTGCAAGGCAAAGTCAAGAATTGGTAATCGACATATTTAGAGGTAAAGCTTGACATTTTGGTAAGTGAAGTGGAAGAGATGATGAAAAAGATCACCATAAGGAATGAATATGATGTTTAAGACCATGGCTCAATGATTTAAGCAAAACAAGTTGCTGATCCAAAACATTTTCTTTCTTATCCCAGTTGTCATAGATATGATAATGATTGTTTTATAGATCATCTTGGAGAAGAGAGATCTATTGATATGACACGTATGCTTGATGATGTGTTTTATACTGATGATTTGCCTCAGTTTGATCAATATGATGATGATTATGTTCTCCAAATAGAAACTAATCTTGTAGAAAAATCAACATCTAGTTTGTGGGAGGAGGAAATTCACTTTCCGTAGTTTGAGTACAGTGATCAGCCATTGCATATCAACTATGGAAGTGAGGAGGAAAGTGTAGAAAATTTTGAAGTGAAGGATCTTTGCCTTTTTGTTTTGCTTCATTTCAGTTTATCAGAGACAACTTTCATACAATCAGAAATCAACTGTCGATGAGTCTTGATTTTGACCATCTTGAGGGCAGTGAAATCCTTGTTCAAGACTTCTCTTATCTAGATTTGTAGCCCCCGAATGCCACTGAATGTCAGGTTGTACATGAAGTCTTGGAAGCTGGAACATATGATCAAATGCTGCAAGATGATTCGATACCATTCTGTTTTGAATCATTTCAGTTTTTGAAGGAAAATTTGCATAGCACATCTTCAGTAAAGGATGAGCAGCTTGTAGAAAATCATGTAATCTCACTAGAACCAATAGAAAATGGGTTGCAGCATTTTTACGATCCAATAGCTGATGTGTTCGATGATGTCTGTAGTCAAAGTCCTCTATTAGCTACTTGTGAGCTTGAAACATGTATTAATACAAACTTGACCGAGTAGCTAATTTCTTTGTCATTTTTAGCAGGAGCCTTATCACAAAGCTCAAATGAAAGTTTGCATTCATGGTACAAGGAGAAGAAAAGTAATCCATTGGATGAGCTAAGTCCCAGTGTGCATGAATTTCAAGATCCTTATGTAGTTTGTTTGGAGTCAGATAGAGAATCCATATTATTCAACAGATCTATTTACAATCTTTCATGGGAGTTGCCTTTCAGTATTTCTCTCTTGTTGTTCATAAGCAAGCACTTGTGGAGAATTCAAACAATAGTCGGAATACTTAGTTGGTTGCATTGGTTGTTTCATTTCACTTAAGCAGGTGATGAATGGAACAACTAGAGTAGGTTTTATTGGATAAGCTCCATTTTGAGCATATTTTCTAGTTCATCAGTTGTGTTTTAGTATTGCATTAGTTTCATTTCAGTTATGAGTCTTGAGTCTTGAGTTTTGATGTTTTTGTTGCCAAGATATTGATTCCATATTGCCCAATGGATAAGGCATTGGTCTGCTCTCCCAAATATCTGTGGTTCTTGGCACCTCCAAGGAGCTACCATCCCCATTGGAGCCAATGTTAGTGTCAATATTTGAATCCTTCCTCCAGTGATTAAACATGCTCCTAGAAAGTGATCTTAGGGTGTCAAGGTCAAATTTTTTCATTTCAGTGAGTCTTCAAATAAAATTTGGTCACTAGGTATTAGGTTTAGAGTTTGTTTTCACTCATTTCAAAGTTTTCCAAGTGTCGGTCCATGTCACCATTCAGATGAGTGTACCATTATTCAGAGAGTTGTCATCATCATTTTAGGTTCCAATGGGTCAATTTACACCTTGTTCGTGCTTCAGTTGTGCCTAGGTAAGGTTCATTTCCCTCTCCTAGGGTTTTGATGGTAATTTCTCTTGGATGGTCAAATCATCAACAAAACTTGTGTCCTAACATTCATACACCTTCCCCTATCCTTAATGTACCTTATTAAACACTTCCCATCACTGATATCCCTCAAATTCCTCATTTTCCCAAAAATCCTAGTTTCTTGCTACAATTTGACAATTTTCTAGGCTACGCCTGTGTTTTTCCCTTTTGGACCCCTTCCCCTCACTAAATATTTGAAATTTCACTTTCCCCTATTTCCTAACATCCCTTCCTACTTCCAAAAATTTTCTAAAGAATTTAGAAGCCCCTTATCCCCTTCATTTCGCTTCATTTCGACAAATGCCCTATTCCACACTTCAGGATAGGTTTTAATCAAATGATGTTTTTGAGAAAGAAAAATGAATTTGGAAAATGTCAGAGATGTTGTTATCCAAAATGGGCCAAAGAAGAAAAACCTCCTTCATTTTCTACATAGGTGTCATGGTTTTAGAGAAATGTCAAAAATAATGTTGCCTCAAGAGGGTTGATGCACCTCTGAAGTGACCTTGGTAAAATCAAGATTTCTCCTAGCCTAGTTGACCAAATGACTTGTTCGATGATTTAAATGTTATCTAGATAGAGAGGTATTTCTAATGAGCTATCATGAACTCAATTTTAGTTGAGGAAGACCGTCAAAGGTTGACTGCAACGACACTGTGCATTTATGCAGCCTCATTTTGCACATTTTGACCAGTCCTGGGATATTTGACATGTGACAGAGAAAATGACCTCCAAATTGGAAAATTAAAGACGTTCTGGAAATTAGACTCGATAAGATTTCGAAAAAGCTATCTTGTGTCCAATTTGGAAACCAAGAAGGCCTCAAACGCTGGTCTGTAAAAAGGTGCTACACACGTGGGAAGGTTTTCCTTTGTTAATTTGCACTGGCACTATGCACCTAGCAGCCAAGCCCCAAAACGCTCCAAAATCACTCAATTTGCTTCAAATCTCTGAATTTACCTCTTGGAAAGTAATTAAATCAATATTTCTTTCTGAAAATGGTTTTTCATCAATCTTTGGAGACTCTTTTACTAATGAATTCAAACCCTAGTTTTCACTAAACTGTTTCATAAATTTTAAAGTTCCCCCATCCATTTAATGTTCCCTAAATCCCATTCCATTATATAATTTCCCAAAACCTCAGTCCCTCATATATTCTCCCTAAATCCCACCTTCACATACAAATTTCCCAAACCCTACACACTCTCCCTAAAACCCTATACACTTTATCCTACTCACTCCCTAAACCCTACTCACATCCCTAAACGTTGTTCACACATACATTTCCACACTCCCTCCCCCATAGACTTTGCCCATTACATTCCTCCACCCCATTCAATACTATTATCCACAAACCATTCATATAAAATAACATTTTTCAAAACCAAGGGAAAGCAATGGAAAGAGACAGTGAATATGACTATGAGGAAGAGACACTCAGTGATAGTTCCATGGAGAGACATAAGAAACAAAGAAAAAGCAAAGAGAAGATTCAAAAGGATGATATAGATGATAAACAAGAAAAAGAACAAATAGTTGGAGGATAATCAAAGCCTAATGGAGCTAGAAATGTTGAAACTGAAGAGGCATAATGACAAAGAGGACCATGTCACTGTGACTTTCACTGAACAAGAGATAGAGAATGACAAGGAGTATTGGTTGCAGGAGATGAACATGCACTTATAGAGGTTGCTTGGGAATGAAAACAAAGAGAAGAAAATTCTTCGTCACTTAGCCTACCACTACGTAACCCGGAACAAGATTTGTAATGCAAGGATAAAGAGGCTAAAAGCCAAGCTAAGAAGAGTCTCAAGGAACAAGAAGGAGTAAGATAAACTTAAGATCTTGGCTGAAGCATCATTGGCCCAGAAAAGTAGCTAACAAGGATAAATCATGCCAAATTTCAATAAATTTGGAGCAATTTTTGTCATTTTTGAAATTTTTAATGCAAAAAACAGGTTTTTTCAGTAGGTGCATAGCGCCACTCGCGCTACTATTTTGAGGGGGGCCTCCATTTGCAAAAAACTTTACACTTTTGGAATCACCACGAAAAGTTATGCATACTCAGAAATGGCTGAGAAGTTTTGACAAGTTTTGGACCTCCAAAAGGGCCAAAAACACCCAAAAAGTGCCCTCTCTCCCACGTTTTTGCCACAAAGGAAGCAGTCTTTGGAGATTTCATTTTTGGATTGACAAATGGACTCCAAATCAAAAAATTCACGTTGTCCCAGAAGCTAGTCTCACCAATCTTTCCAATGAGATATTTTGCACCTAATTTGGACTTCACGAAACCTTCCAATGCCGGCCTAGACAAAGCACTGTGCATAGAATCAACGACGCTACACATTGGAGAAAAAATTGTCAGTTTTGCCTATTTGCTCAAAATTTCACCTAGTCTTCTACCAATTTGACTTTTTGTTCTCTCTTTGATAAATTCATGATGTAATATAATGTAACTTGATGTACCATGATTTAAAAATGATGAAAAATGACCTAAGGGGGTAGATACATTAGTTATAGGTGGTTTTGAGTTGAATGAATGAGTTTCCATAGCTTTAGAGGCAAGCTGTTCCACCACCTATTTTTTAGGTTCTAGTTTAGATTTTGTTGAAACAGTGCCTTGACTGATGAATTTGACGCACAATGGCTAGCATAGGTGGTTTGATGCCTATATCTTGTACTTTCTTAGTCATTTTTCAAGGTTGGACTTTTGTGGATGCATTAAGCTACTTTGTAAATCATTTCTATAGTTTGGCAAGGAAATAAACCAGGGTTTTGCAACATTTTGTGGGATTCTTATGGTAATGTGAATTAGCATTGTTTTCTTCTCTATAATTTAGTTGTTCTTACGTTTATGTGTGCCATCATCTCTCTCTTTCTGCATAACTAATTGAATCAATTTTAAAAGGTGGAATTCATTGGTGTTTCAGTGCTCTACCTTAGGGCTTATTTCGTTTTAGATGTTTTCTACTATTTGAAGAGGACTCGTGAAACTTACATGCCCTCTACAGCTCCTCACCAGTCTTTAGACTCACCATTACACCCATTTCAAAGTGCTAAAACACTTGCCTACCTCGCCCGACATAAACCTCTGCAAATATGAGTTGATGTCCTAGACCTAAAGCTGCCTTCCTCATCTGATCCAACAACCAAATCATTAAAACCAATCAAATTCTTCTGAGCATATACCTAGCCTAAAATTAGTATTCATATCAGTCATCTCAAGAATTACTTGCCATATTTTCTTTGAGATTAACAAGGAGAGAGTCCTCTCCCGACATCGTAGGGCTAGCTACTAGGTTAAGCATGGTTTGATGTTACCCTAGACCTAGCTTTCTTAACATGAGGTAGATTTACGCACTAACATAGTGGAAACCATTCTGGGGAATGTCGTTTTATGTTCCTCAGGGAAATGTAATCAATTTCTGATCTGATTGTTGACGGTGGACAAGGATCAGAGACCGGGAAGGCTGAAATCATTCACCTGGTGACTTCAAATCAGTTTCAAGATCAAATCCAAAGACTCCACTGGAGGATGAACCTGACCAGCAAAAACATGGGAGGACAATATGGAAAGATCAGGTATTCAAGTTGGAATTTCATCCAAGACATTATGTTCTTTGTCATAAATTATTTCTTCTCTTTTCCCGAGAATGTCAAGAAGGCTTTGCAAAGTATATTGTATTTGAGAAAAGATCCAAGACCTGCATTTGACTCTTTCCCTTTGAAGATTGTGAATGCCAAATATTTTCATGCCTTTGAGCTTGATCAAGACCTTTCTTTCGAATCTTTTGATGACCATCTTCAAACTGATGAGCCTAAAGAGACCAAGACTGATTCTACACCTTCTGTACATACTCCTATACCTTGTAACATTCTCGATTGGTACAAACCTCTGATTTTACCTCCTATATCCCATGGTTTCCCTAAAAATCATGACCTATATCTACAGAGATTTGATTGTGACTGTAATGACATCATTGCTCATAGACATGTATTGAATTTTGAGTCTTTTTTCAACCTTTTTGAAGTTGATGAAGAAGATGTCAGTATTAGGCTTTTTTCTCTTTCTTGCAAGGAAAAGTCAAGAGTTGGTTCAGAACCCTCCCTGATGTGAGCATCTCAGATTCCAAGCCTTTTGTCAAAGTTTTCCTCGATATATGGGTGGTCAGACAGAACCCTTTCTTGATTATAGAGGATTATAACCAGCTGAAAAGATAGCTAGGAGAGACAGTAAACCAATTTTTTGCCAAATTGAACATTGTCTATTTTTTGATGCCGGTTAATATAAGGCCTCCTCCTAGATCTGATCTCTTGCAGTACCCAGATGCCTTTGATTCGGAAACGGAGTTTTAACTGAGGGAAAGGAATCTTGCAACACTTGAAGAGATGCAGAATATTGTACTAGATGTAGAGGCTAATTTTATGATCAGAAGGGAAAATTTGAAGGAAGAAGAGATGAAGAACATAGATCCAGAGGAATCAACATCTTTAGAGGCAAACCTTGACATTTTGGTAAGTGTAGTGGAAGAGATGATGCAAAAGATCACCACAAGGAATGAGTATGATGTTCAATACCATGGCTCGATGATTGAAGTAGAACAAGTGGATGATCTAAAACATTTTCTTTCTTATCCCAGTTGTCATAGATTTGATAACGATTGTTTTATAGATCATCTTGGAGAAGGGAGATCTGTTGATATGACATGCATGCTTGATGATGTGTTTTACACTGATGATTTGCCTCAATTTGATTGGTATGATGACGATTATGTTCTCCAAATAGAAACTAATCTTGCAAACAAATCAACAGCTAGTTTGTGGGAGGAGGAAGTTCACTTTCCACAGTTCAAGTACAGTGATCAGCCATTGCATATTAGCTATGGAAGTGAGGAGGAAAGTGCAGCAAATTTTGAAGTTAGTGAAGGATTTTTGCCTTTTTGTTTTGCTTCATTTCAGTTCATCATAGACAACTTTCATACAATCATAAATCAATTGTCGATGAGTCTTGATCTTGACCATCTTGAGGGCAACGAAATCCTTGTTCAAAACTTCTTTTATCTAGATTTGCAGCCCCTGAATGGCATTGAATGTTAGGTTGTAGATGAAGACTTGGAAGCTTGAACATATGATCAAATGATGCAAGATGATTCCATACCATTCTATTTTGAATCATTTTAGTTTTTGAAGGAAAATTTTCATAGTACATCTTCAGTAAAGGATGAGAAGCTTGTAGAAAATCATGTAATCTCACCAAAACCAATAGAAAATGGGTTGCAACAGTATTTTCAAATTTTTCATGATCCAATAGCTAATGTGTTGGATGATGTCTGCAATCAAATTCCTTCTCCATTAGCTACTTGTGAGCTCAAAATGTGTATTGATACAAACTTGATCTGGTAGCTAGTTTCTTTGTCATTTTTAGCAGGAGTCTCGTCACAAAGCTCGGATGAAAGTTTGCATTCATGTTATAAGGAGAAGAAAAGTAATCCATTGGATGAGATAAGTCCTAGTGTGCATGAATTTGAATATCCTTATGTAGTGTTTTTGGAGTCAGATAGAGAATCCATATTATTTAATGGATCTATTTACAAGCTTTCATGGGAGTTTCCTTTCAGTAGTTCTCTCTTGTTGTTCATAAGCAAGCACTTGTGGAGAATTCAAACAACAGCTGGAATACTTACATGGTTCCATTAGTTATTTCATTTCACTTGAGTAGGTGAAGAATGAAACAACTAGAGTAACTTTTACTGGATAAGATCCATCTTGAGCATATTTTCTCGTTCACCAGTTGTGTTTTAGTATTGCGTTAGTTTCATTTTAGTTAGGAGTCTTGAGTCTTTAGTTTTCATGTTTTTGTTGCCAAGATATTGATTCCATATTGCCCAATGGATAAGGCACTGGTCTGCTCTCCCAAATATCTTCAGTTCTTGGCACCTCCAAGGAGCTAGCATCCACATTGGATCCAATGTTAGCGTTAATATTTGAAGCCTTCCTCCAATGATTAAACATGCTCTTACAAAGTGATCTTATCGTGTCAAGAAATTTTTTTTCATTTCAGGGAGTCTTCAAATAAAATTTGGTCACTAGGTATTAGGTCTAGGGTTTGTTTTCACTCATTCCAAAGTTTTCCAAGTGTCGATCCATGTCACCATTTAGATGAGTGTGCCATCATTCAAAGAATTTTCATCATCATTTCAGGTTCCAATGGGTCATTTTACACCTTGTTTGTGCTTCAGTTGTGCCTAGGTAAGGTTCATTTCCCTCTCCTAGGGTTTTGAAGGTAATTTCTCTTGGACAGTCAAATCATCAACAAAACATGTGTCCTAATGTTCATACACCTTCCCCTATCCTTACTGTACCTTATTAAACACTTCCGATCATTGATATCCCTCAAATTCCTCATTTTCCCACAAAACCTAGTTTCTTGCTACAATTTGACTATTTTCTAGGCTAGGCCTCTGTTTTTCCCTTTTGGACCCCTTCCCCTCACTCAAACTTTGAAATTTCAGTTTCCCATGTTTCCTAATATCCCTCATTACTTCTAAAAATTTTCTCAAGAATTTAGAAGCTCCTTATCCCCTTCATTTCAGTTCATTTCGGGAAATCCCATGTTCCACACATCGAGATAGTTTTACTCAAATGATGTTTATAAGAAAGAAAAAATGAATTTGGAAACTATGAGAGAGGTTTTTATCCAAAATAGGCCAAAGAAGAAAAACCTCCTTAATTTTTTACACAGGTTTCATGGTTTTAGACAAATGCCAAAAATAAAGTTGCCTCAGGAGGGTTGCTACACCTCTGAAGTGACCTTGCTAAAATCAAGATTTCTCCTAGCTTGGTTGCCCAAATGACTTTCTTAATGAATTTAATGATATATAAACAAAGAGGTATTTCTAATAAGCTATCATGAACTCCATTTGGAGTTGAGGAAGACCATCAAAAGTTTACTGCAACAGCACTCTGCATTTAGGCAACCTCATTTTGCACATTTTGACCAGTCTTGGGAGATTTGACATTTGACAAGGAAAAATGACCTCCAGGTTGGAAAATTCAAGATGTTCTAGAAAGCAGACTCGATAAGATTTCAAGCAAGCTATCCCGTACCCTATTTGTACATTGGGAATGCCCCCAAAACTGGTTTGCAAAAAGGTGCTATGCACCTAGCAACGTTTCCTTTATTAATTTGCGCTGGCGCTAGGCCCCTGGAAGCCAAGCCGCAAAATGCCCAAAAATTACTCAATTTGCTTGAAATCTCTCAATTTACCTCTTGGAAAGTAATTAAATCAATCCTTCTTGTTGAAAAGGGTTTTTCATCAATCTTTGGTGACTCTGTTACTCATGAAGTCAAACCCTAGTTTTCACAAAACTGCCTCATAACTTTTAAAGTTCCCTCATCCATTTGTTGTTCCCTAAACCCCATTCCCTTATATAAATTATCCAAACATCATTCCCTAAATATATTCTCCCTAAATCCCACTTTCACATACAAATTTCCTAAACCCTACACACTCTCCCTAAAACTCTATATGCTTTATCCTACTCACTCCCTAAACCCTACTCACATCCCGAAACCCTATTCACACATACATTTCCACACTCCCTCCCCCATACACTCTGCCCATTCCATTTCTCCATCCCATTCCATAATATTATCCACAAACCATTCATATATAATCACATTTTTCAAAACCAAAGGAAAACAATAGAAAGAGACAGTGGATACGACTATGAGGAAGAGACACTCAGTGATAGTTACATGGAGAGACATAAGCAGCAAAGAAAAGGCAAAGAGAAGATGCACGAGGATAATATAGATGATGAAAAAAAAAGAGAACAAATAGTTGGAGGATAAGCAAAGCCTAATGGAGCTAGAAATGTTGAAACTGAAGAGGCAAAATGAAAAAGAGGGCCATGTCACTTTGACTTCCATTGAACAAGAGATAGAGAATGATAAGGAGTCTTGGTTGGAGAATATGAACATGAACTTAGAGAGGTTTCTTGAGATGGCAAACAAAGAGAAGAAAATTCTTCGTTACTTATCCTACCACTACCTAGCCCAAAACATGATTTGTAATGCAAGGATAAAGAGGCTAAAAGCCAAGCTAGGAAGAGTCTCGAGGAACAAGAAAGAGCAAGATAAACTCAATATCTTGGATGAAGCATCATTGGCCCAGCAAAGCACCTAACAAGGATAACACATGTCAAATTTCGAGAAATTTGGAGCACTTTTTGTGATTTTTGAAATTTTTAATGCAAAAAGCAAGGTTTTTCAGTAGGTGCGTAGCACCACCAGTGCTATGCTTTTGATGGGGGGCTCCATTTGCAAAAAACTTTACATTTTTGGAATCACCATGAAAAATTATGCATGATCAAAAATGGTTGAGAAGTTTGGACAAGTTTTGGACCTCCAAAAGGACCAAAAACACCCAAAAGGTGCCCTCTTTGCCACTTTTTTTCCACACAGGAAGCAGTCTTGGGAGATTGCATTTTTGGAGGGGCAAATGGACTCCAAATCAAAAAATTCAAGTTGTCGCAGGAAGTAGACTCACCTATATTTTCAATGAGCTATTTGAAACTTGATCTGGACTTCAGGAAGCCTTCCAAAGCTGGCCTGGAAAAAGTGCTACGTATAGAATTAGCGGCGCTACGCATAGGAGAAAAATTTGCTAGTTTTGCCTGTTTGCTCAGAATTTGGCCTAGTCTTCTACCAGTTCGACTTTTTGTTCTCTATTCGATAAATTCATGATGTAATATAATGTAACTTGATGTAACATGATGTAAAAATGATGAAAAATGACCTAAGCAGGTAGATACATCAGTTATAGGTGGTTTTGAGCTGAATGAATGAGTTTCCATAGTTTTAGAGGCAAGTTGTTCCACTGCCTATTTTTTAGTTCCTAGTTTAGATCTTGTTGAAAAAGATCCTTGACTCATGGATTCGACCCCGAATGGCTAGCATAAGTGGTTTGATGCCTATATCTTGTACTTTCTTAGTCATTTGTCAAGGTTGGACTCTTGTTGATGCATTGAGCTACTTTGTAAATCAGTTTTGCAGTTTGGCAAGGAAATAAACCAAGGTTTTGCAGCATTTTGTGGGATTCTTGTGTTAATGTGAATTAGAATTATTTTCTTCTCTGTAATTCAGTTTATCTTATGTTTATGTGTGCCATCATCTCTCTCTTTCTGTATAACTAAATGAATCAAGTTTAAAAGGTGGAATTCAATGGTGTTTCAGTGCTCTACCTTAGGGATTATTTAGTTTTACATGTTTTCTACTATTTGAAGAGGACTCATGACACTTACATGCCCTCTCCAACTCCTCACCAGTCTTTAGACTCACCATTACACTCATTTCAAATTTCTAAAACTCTTGCCTACCTTGCCCTATAGAAACCTCTGCAAATTTGAGTTGATTTGTTGGACCCAAAGTTGCCTTCCTCAATTGATCTAACAACCAAATAATTAAAATCAATCAAATTCCTCTGAGCATATACCTAGCCTAAAATTAGTATTCATATAAGTCATCTCAAGCATTACTTGCCATATTTTCTTTGATATTGACAAGGAGATAGCCCTCTCCCGACCTGGTAGGGCTAGCTACCAGTTTAAGCGTGTTTTGATGTTACCTTAGACCTACCTTTCTCAACCTGAGGTAGATTTAGGCCTTAACACGTGGGGTGTGTCCCCATTAGGAAACGTAACTCCAAAGGATAGTTCTCAGTGATTTCAAAAGAGGATTGAATTTATATCTATCGGGTGAGAAAGCTTTGGGATATGGTGACAGAAAAAGTGGTAAACAAATTAGAGATAGTGGACCAATAGAAATAATACATGTCGTTAGAGGGAAGTCCCAACATTAGATGTATGCCAGGTGGATTGGCCTTAGAATATTTGGAAGATGCATAGGCTTAAAATACCATCGAAATAGCTCTGAGACACAAAGGCACGAACAAAGTAGGGCCCAGTTGTGAGGTGGTAAAGCCATGTAAATACAAAAGGCTTTAGATAGGCACAAGTGTGGAAAAAGGGGAGGTACTAGGATATGTAAGCCAAGAATTTTTACCCCAGAAGAAAATGAAGGTACACCACTAATTTCTACTAGCGAATAAGGTAAATCTCCAAGACTAGGTTTCATTTGTGCATTGTGACCCATGGGAAAAGGAGGTTAAGTTCATGTTTTTTAAACCCACTGATTCTTCATGAAAGCAGCACCAAGCAGATGGTTGTGTGATGTTCACATGTATAATGTGACCAAAGGGGTTGTCATGTAAAATGTTGTTAATTACAAGAGTTATAGCCCTTTAGGCTTATTATAAGGAACTATCGCCTCATGCTTTAAAGAGGTACTACAAAATTATGTTTAAAGCGCCTTTAGGTTTATCATAATGATTAAAGGTAATGTATAATAAAGGGTTGATGGATTATGTCAAGGGGGCTATGAATGTGTAATGTAATAGTGCGAGCATTGCTCTATGGCCCTAATTTGGCTCAACATCTACATTTGGCAGATCCCTCCATATACAACATTCACCATAGTGGACTTTACGAAGCTTGAACATGTCATAAGCTAAATATAAAAGAACTGGTGAAAATTGAAGTATTGGGGTTAATTGGAAATTTTTGAACCAGAGAAATGAGACTAAGACAATCATGATTTGTGGAGAGAAATAATGGAGCCTGGTTCAAACAGAACAAGTTAAATCTAAGTACTCCAGACACCACAATGTGATAAATGAGAAAATGCGTCTAGGGGTATTGTGATCACACCAATCTCAAAAAGCCATGTTGAAGTTCATCTCGAGCCCTATGAGCCTTAAAATAGTGGAAATGGAGTGCTAGTCTGATGTTTATAGATTTGATTAAGAAAAAATCAATTCAGTGGTACTTGTTGAGTGTGTAGGGTCCACTGATTTATCATCTTGGAAAATCCCCCAGATACCATTCTCAAATTTAATACAAATATAATGTTTTAGTAATTGGATGGAACAATACAATGGTAAGCCATGTTGGAGTACTCTCATAGATAGTGTGTGAATGATAGTAAGGACTGCATCATTCCATGTGTAACATAGGAACAAAAATTTGGAATGCAAAATTAGACTGTGACGGAGATGCAAAATTGTGGTAAGTTGAGCAGAAAGATCTAGTGTGTGTGCTACTGAGAAACACCAGGAGAGCCTGAGGTGAATTATTACCAAGAGCTACTAATAGTGGTGACTATACGAGAGCTAAGTGTAGCAAACTGAGTGTTACTACAAAATGGATAGAGTGAGGAAAAGGTTGGGGGAATGCAATTTAGAGGTATATAGGGATGATAATTAGTAATGAGAAGAGAATGAAATCAACAAAAGTTAGTGCCAATTTATTATTAGTGGAAATTTTAGTGTAAGATTGGCCATGATGTTTTCACGTAACTTCCATGTCAAAATATGTAAACCTATAAAAATCATTTAAATTCAAAAAGAGATACATGTAAACATTTTGGAGGGAAAACAAGAAAACCAATTTTTAAAATTTTTGGATGTATAGTTAAATTCCACATCTAACAAGTACCCATTATGCATACTTCTAAGAAAACACACATTAATAAAAAAAATCAAGATACATTAAAAAAATGTGTTCAACACAATTTTTTAATGTATATTCATTTCTTATCAATGTGAGTCTTCTCATAAGTATACATAATGGGTATGCACTAGATGTTGAATTTAATTCTGCATCCAACAAGTGTTTACACTTGAAATGTCAGTAAACCTATAAGGAGATAAGCCAAAAATACAATAAAAATGTAGTTTTCTTATTTTCCTTCCTAAATTCATAACTATTATTTTATTATTTTTCCTTAGGAGGCCACTGTTAAGCTAAAGGTTTCTCTAATGAGGGCTAAGGATTGAAGAACACAGAGCTGAAATAAGGCCAAGTGGGTGCTATTATGGAGAGTAGAGATTTCCTTATTAAGTGTGGGTTGAAGCCCCAAAAAAAAGGTTCTAGGGCTTCCATATAGTGGTTGTCTAATGAGGGCTTGGTGGTTGGTACCTCCTAGTAGGTGATTGGATAAATCCATGAAGTTGGTGCTTCATGGTAAGTTGATCAAGAGTCTATGCGCTAAAACAAAATAGACCATTAGTGCCACAAATAGTGTCAGAATATGGCATTTCCAAGCACGTGAATTAGATTCAAGAAGTAGTGTAATATTCGATGAAAAAAGGCATGTTCACATCAGCACCTTTATTTGCATTGGGAATATCTTCGGGCATATCACTAGGAATAGCACTAGAAGTTGTTTCTTCCATTCTTTCTTCCACTATTACATACATTTGTACCTCTACTTTTTCTCCTTGTTGTGCTTCCTATGTTACTTCTGACATGGCATAAAAAATATCTTATTTTTTGGCTTCCTAATTAATGTCGAGTTATGCTTGCATAGTAACGTCAAGTTTTTCTTCCAATATGGCCCCACTTTTTGCATCTCCCTTTTCTTCCATTATGATATCTTCTTTAGCTTCTAATATTGCTTCCATTATAATGCCTTTTGTTGCTTCTAATATTGCTTCCATTATTGCTTCTTGGTTTGCTACCTATATGGCTTCTTTGTTTTCTTCTTTGGGAATGCCAAGTTTGGCTTGTAATAATGATTCCATTATTATTTCTCTATTTTCTACCTGAATTGGTTATGTTTTCTATTCTTAGGTAATGCCAAGTTTTTCTTCCACAATTACTTCTTTTTTGGCTACCTAAATTGCTTCTACTTTTTCATTCCAGGTAATGCCAAGTTTTTCTTCCATAATTACTTATTTTTCTGGTTAACGAAACTGCTTCTATTTTTTTATTATTAGGTAACCCCCAGTTCGGTTGCTAGCACTACTTCCATTATTACTTATTGGTTTGCTACATAAATTGTTTCTCTTTTGCTTCTTAGGTAACACCAAGTTTTTCTTCTAAGATTGATTCTAGTGCGATTCTAGTTTGGCTTCCATTGTTGCTTCCTATTTTTCTTCTTTTTTTGCTTGCCTATTAACCTCATGGTTTGCTTCCATTCTACCACCTAGTTTTGCTTCTTTTTTAGGTCCATGATTTCATTCCTTTTAGTTTTGGGATTTTCTTCTGAATTAGCCTCTATTTTTTCTTCCTACTAAGTAACCAATTTATCTTCCTATTTAGAGCCAATGATAGCTCCAACTATGGTTTCCAATTTAATGTCGAATTTTACATCCATTTTACAACCACATTCTACTTCCATTTTAACAACTAATGATGCTTCCTTTATAACTTCCATTTACTAGTTTAATATTTTTTATTTCAATTAAATTATTAAGTATGCCATACCTCTTAAATAACTTATATGATTACAGAGTAACTCATATTGCATTTGAAATATTTTATAGCATACCACTTATAAATAATGTTTAGGGAAATTGACATCCATACAAACTAACATTTTTTTTAACTATAACCGATATTTTTATATTATTAATAAACAAAATTGCTAGTCATTACTAGCTACATGTAATGCAAGCCTTGATTCACATCATATATATTACTAGAGTAGAGTTCTTAAGGTTTCATATAGTTACAGACGACACCACAACATTGGAATAAAATAACAAGATACTTTCTATTTTTTAACTATAACCTGTATTTTTATATTATTAATAATAAAAGTTGTTGGTCCGTGACCAAATAGACATAATGCAAGCCCAAATAATACATATCCAAATGATATAACTCAAAATGATACATGTCAAAATGATACATGTCAAGATGATACAATTAAATATAGTACTGCAAGTGAAAATGATACATATGATAACACTACAACAAAAAGGGTTCATTGGTGAGTATCATGCCTATGAATGACCTTTAAGGTCCATCACCAATGTCACATATGGTGAAATTCCTTAAAAAACGTTATTGTAAGTGTATATAGTGACGGTCCTTTAAGGTTTGTCACCAAAGGCATTTTCAATGAAACTTTTGGTGAAGGTCATTAAAGGTCCATCACTATCTCTTAGGTGACTCTTCTAGTGACAATATTTTATTGACCCTCAACGATACCCTTTTTGGTTACTTTTGGCAATGGCCAAAAAAAGCTCATCACCATTGATCATTCTAATGAGTTTTTGATGACGCTATGTGCCTATTACTATAGTTTTTTTCAAAAGATAACGATTTAAGACCATTGTTGTGGAGTCTTTTTCATTATGTGTTTAGGGACATAGTGGTTAGATTCAATCAATTTGTTAAGTAGTAATTGGTTTGTATCATTTCCCTCAAATAATGATATTATAGTTTTCCTATGACTCAACACATGATTCATCCTTATTATGTTTATTATCAAGAAAATTCCCTTCAGATAAAGTTCCACTAGTTTGTGTAGGAACTATATTATTTAATACATAATTAAGCTCTATCAATTATATTAATAAGAGAGACCTAACACTCCTTAGTTTTCCTAGCACACTTTAACATGCTTTGGCACACACTAATATTCTTTGGTACTTCGCATGTCTTGGAACATCTTCATACCTAGAACACCTTGTTATGACTAAGACACCCAAGCACATGTTGGTATGTCTTAGCACAACATAGCACTCTCCTGACATGTGTCGGCATGCCATGTAGTCCCTAGCATGCCCTAGAACACCTTGGAATGCATCAACATACATTAGAACTTGGCACATATTGGCACTTCACATGTATCGAAACCTATTATTAGTGTGCCTAGCATGCCCCTTTTGAAAAAGATAAAGTCCCAACTTATTAACCATCTTATGTGTTCATTTCCTTGTATTTGAGCTTGGTTATTCCTTTTGTTTCCTTGACACTCCTTGACACAAATTGGCATACCCTAGCACCCTACACATCCTACCATGCCTTAACCTTCCATCTCTTGGCATGAATTGGCACTATTTGGAAAATGTTAGCACACTGTGGAATTCCCTGGCACACTCTGACACTTCTTGACATGCTTTGATATTCCTATCAAGGCTTACAAATTCTTAGTATACCTTGTCACTCCTTCCTTCGCATGACAAATAACACTCGTTGACACTCCCTAACACACCCTCATATTCATTCACTTCCATGCAGTTTGATCTAGTCCTCCCTTGTATTGTCCTAGTACTCTCTAACACTCTTCAACATGCATTGGCACTCTCTAGCACACCTTAGCACTCTTAGACATGCCATTCCACTTCATAGCATGCATAACACTCCCTAACACACATTGGAACTTTGCACATGTTGGCACTTGGAAAGGCTTAGCATGGTTGGCATGCGTTAAGATGTCTTGGTATGCTTTGGCATGGTTTAATATTAAATTTATTTGAGGTCAATTATTGGAAAGATGATGAGAAGAAATAGAGGGAGTTTGTGTACTTAGAATGCACTAAGACTTGGCACTTGGCACATATTTGCAACTAGTGTTGGTGTGCCTAGCATGCCTCTCTTGGAAAAGGTAAATTGATGACTTATTAACCCTCTTATGTGTTCATTTACTTGTAGTTTAACTTGTTTCTCACTTTCATTGCCTTGACATTCCCTGGCATGCATTGTCACACCCTTGTACATCTTGGCATGCCTTAGAGCTTCACAAAGATTAGCATGTTTGACATTCCTTCACATTATATAGCACATCTTATCATGCCCTAGCATTCCCTATCATGCCTTCGCGCTCATGACCTCATAGCTGGCCTTAAATTTTCTCACGACTTGGAAACCCAATCATGTCCTTGGCTACTACAGTTCATGTGAAATTGACTTACTTAGGCTGCAAAAACTTGACCAATTGCACCTACTACAAGTAGATTGTGCATTGCTCACATAAAAAATACATGTACCTCATCTTAGGCCACTCATTTCCAAGCTCAATTTGTCCCAATTATCTAGTTACTAAGAAAAGGATCACATCTATCCATGGCAATAAAAAATTAAGCAACATAACTTACATAAGCAATATTTCACATGTATGTCCAATTCATATAAAAAATAGAGCATTAATTGAGAGTTTACAAGAACTAGAAGATGCACAAGGAACATAAGATATAAGCCAACACAATCTGAGTGCCCCAAAACTTATACAAAATAATGTACAATATACAATTATCTAGAATAATTTAAAACATGAGCATACGCCCAAAGTGCACCACATCACATATAAAAATAATAGCTAAAGGAAAAATAATGTTGTGCCCAGTGCAATGTCTCATTTTGTCTAAAAATGCTATGTTGAGCCCCTTATCACAATTTTAGGCTTACCTCCTACATATCCTATTCTGATCTTTTCACAACACACTTCATCTTTGGCACACTTGAATTCGTTGACACTCCCGGGCACACACTCTTATTTGTTCCTTTCCATGCATTTTGACCTAGTTCTCCTTTGTGATGTTGCGACACTCCCTAACACTCCTTATCATGCATTAACATTGTCCAATATGTCTTAGCACACATTTTTATTCCTTGGCATGCCATGAAACTCCCTAATTGTCATGCCCTCACAACTACCCTTATTTTGCAACTTGGGAACCCAACCAAGTCATAACTTGACTACAAGAGCTTGAACAAGTTCTGGTTAGTACAACTATACTATGTTGTTGAATTGTGTACCTTGGAAGGTACTCCACAAGCTTAGTGAGATGGGTTTGTGTGAGTTTGGTCACAAAAGGCTTTGTGGGAAAAGAAGCCAAGCGAAGGGGTTTTGGACCCAAGATGAAGTCTAAAATATAAAAGAAAATTAAAAAGTAAAAGTAATATTTCCTAAGGTCTAAGTCGATAAAACCCATAAGGTCTATATGATTCCAAAGGGGCATAGGAAATTATATTTAAGGCGGCCTTGGGATGAAGGGAAGAACAACAAGTGAGAAGGATCTCATTTAATAAATGAGGCTAGGAGATATGTAGTCCTAAAGTAGGCCAAGTTATAAGGTTGAGTAAGGGTTGTTAAAGGGAGGCCATGATCATCCGCTAAGAAAATGATCATCATGTGAGGGTTCACAAGAATGCCGCATACCTTAATGGCTTTGAGAGAGGAAGTAGGATGGCATATTGTCGGTTCTCTTCCAGCAGATCAAGCTCAAGAAAGGCTTCTCACAAGAATATGGGCACGCAATTTTAGTGGTGTCTCTGTGTGAAGGCCCCATAAAATTTTGAAATAGAAGAGAGGGTTGAGACCCTGTCCTGTGGTGGTTAGTAGGCGGTAAGGTTCGTATTAAAGAGCAATGCAAATGGACGAGGTCTTGCACTGGAATTTAGGGCCAGAACAGAAGTAGTAAGGTGTAATATTGGTTGAGGTAACACTAGTTTGAGGGTTGTAGAGGTATGAATTTAATGTCAATATTCAATCAAAGAAATGCCCATAATTTATGGATCCATATGAGCTAGGGTGAGTCCCTTATGGAGGCAACAGTTTTTGTTTTTCTATGGGTGGATAGGGTTCGTTCTAAAGCAATTAGAGGAAAAGTATAATGCCCTAGTTAGGGAGGTTTCCTAGCATGTTTAGTCTAAAAGGAATGACCTTAATATTGTGACAAAACTATGTTGAAGAAGAGAGGTTGTGACCCTTAGAGAGAGATTTATCTTTGCAATATAGACCACATATATGCAAGATGCTTGTAGAAGTATGTGTGGACATATTAGATCCAAAGGAGGGTCAAACCTGAGCATAAGATTGAGCAGAAATATTTAGATGATTTTTTTGGATTGTTCATAGAGTTTTGGATAGAGATCTGAAGGAACCTATAAACAATTAGTTAATGGACTATTAGTGACTGATTTGTGACCTAGTTCAGTCATATAAAAATTGTTATAAGGATGATAAGAAGAGTATTTCAGATCTATTCATAGATTGGACAACAAAGAAATTGGTAAAAGAGAACAATAACAGTGAAGTGGGCCATTCAACTAGCCCTAGTTCACTATATTGCAGAGGATTGATTCACTAAGAAGAAGGGAAACCTCCATAGCCCTAAACTTGTCATATTGCAGCAATGATATGGAAAAAGTGGGCAATCCAAAGAGTTGTCACAAAAAAGGTTGTGAGTAGCTAATTGAAGACCCTAATTATTGTAGACCTTGAAGGACAAAGGAGGTAACTAAAGGGTAGAGTTTGTTGAGTCGATTTCAATAACCTAAAGGATATGAGCTCATTGATAGAGGATGATTGAGTTGTAAAATGGGAGGCAAGAGGACCTGCTAGATGTGTCCAAGACAAGTGGATCGAAGGGGTTGTGTGTGGCCACCATTAGGAAGTAGGTCAAGTGTTTTCTTGTCCAAGATAAATTGGTTGTCAAAGGACTAACACCAATCCCTAGTTATATTCTTTGTATCAGTGTTATTGTAAAGGGCCATGCTCCCTAGTATGGGAGCTCTACCCTTTTGTATTATAATTTGTAATATAATGAAGAAGGGTTTGAAAAAGTTAAAAATTGTCATGTGCACTAGTTGATTCCCCGATGTGTGTATATTTCAATGTGCAATGCATTGTGGCACTTGAGTGTGTTTGCATCAAATATTCTAAGACCAAACCAAAATTATGATGTGCAGTGGAAATTAAACATATGGCTTTTTCACCTAAGAACTACCTGTAACTCATCTTAGGCTACTCATGTCCAATCTCAACTCATCACACTTAACAAGTTACCAAGACAAGGCTCACATCCAACTAGGGTAGTAACAAAATAAACAACACAATTTACATCTTAACATGCTATATCACCTGGCATGTCTTAAAATTCCTTGGCACAATGTGCCATGTCTTAGCATCCCCTGCATTCCTTGGCATGCTTTGGCACTTCCTAGCACAAACTACGACTCCCTGACATGCCATGGCACTCTAGCATGCCTTGGAAATCCCCAACGTATAACCTTGTCACTCCCTCCTTAGCACACCTAAAACTCACTAACACTCCCTATCACACACTCTTATTCATTTGTTTCCATGCATTTTGAACTTGTTCCATGGAAATCCCTAACACTCCATGGCATGCATTGACACACCCTATCACTTGGCACATATTGGCATGTCACCCTAGCTCTCTAGCATTCCTTCACACTACCTAGCATACCTTGTCACTTCCTCCTTAGCACACCTGGAACATGCTAACACTCTCTCTTACACACTCTCATTCATTCATTTCCATGCATTTAAGACTAGTGATGCTCTGTGTTTCCCCGACACTCCCAAACAGTCCCTAGCATGCATTCGCACACCCTGACACCTGACACATCTTGGCATGTTTTCCTGGCCTCTAGAATGCCTTTGCACTACCTAGCATACCTTGTCACTCCCCCCTTAGTACACCTAGAACTCACTAACACTTCTTGTCACAATCTCTTATTCATTCATTTCCATGCATTAATTTGACCTAGTTGTCCCTTTTGTTTCCCTATCACTCCCTAACACTTCCTAGCACACGTTGGCACACCTTGGCACCTAGAACATCTCGGGTGCATGCTACCCTCATACTCTAGCATGCCTTTGCACTGGATAGCATACCATTTCACTCCCTCCTTAGCACACTTGGAACTCCTTGACACTCCCTTTGACACACTCTTATTCATTCATTTCCATGCATTTTGACCTAGTGCTCCCTTGAGTTTCCCTAGCACTCATTAACACTCCTTAGCATACATTGGCACACCTTGGCATTTGCTACATCTTGGCATGCTTCGCTAGCACTCTAGCATGCCTTGGCACTACCTAGCATACCTTTTCAATCCATCTTTAGCACACTTGGAACTTGTTAACACTCCCTATCACACACTCTTATTCATTCATTTCCATCCACTATAAGTGCTCCCTTGTATTTCTTGGCACTGCCTAGCATGCATTGGTGCTAGACCCTAGCACCAAGCATATCTTGGCATGCCTTAGCACTTGGCATGTCTTGGCATGCCTAACATGCCTTGGAACCAGCTAGCATGTGTTAGCACTTCTTGGAATTCCCTGGCACACCTTGGCACTCCCTAATTGTCATGTTCTTATATATAGCCTTACTTTTTTGTGACTTGGGAACCTAACCAAGTCATTAAAAAAATAGGGTTGTGCCTAGCCCAAAGTCTCTCTTTATTTGAAACTTCTTTTGTCAAGCCCATTATCACAATCGTAGGCTTGCCTCCTACATGTCATATTCTTAACCTGTGATCCTTAATCCCTAACCCCCGCTAGTACATATGGGCATAAAATCTAACACCATACTCCGATAGTTTGATCATACTATCGAATTTTACTTGAAAATATTTTTTGTACCTTTTTTTTTAAAAGACCCTTACATTGTCGGATATCGGACACAAAATTATCGTTAGATATTTGGTGATATGTTAGTTAGATATCTGATGATAATTTTTTTCATCATATATGTGACGACAATTGAATGTTCGTCAGATATACAACGTTTGACCGGGTCAATTATCCATCTATTTGAATATTGATATTTGACAAAGTCAATATTTTTCTAGTTGGACAATGTCTCTCTTGTCAACAATTGTCAAAAGTCCAATGAAATGGATATTTTTTTTGTAACAACCCCTGGTTTAGTTTCCATGTAAATAAAATAATACCAATGTCACGGGACACATATTCCAAGTTGAATGTTGGGAAGAATACTTTAGTGGGCATCACTTGTGATTAATTAATGACTATGGAAATTGGAAAAGCTAAAGAGGCATTAATTGATATTTATTTATGAAAATAAAGGAAAATAGGAGAAAAGGGAGATGAAGAGTCCCAAATTTGCATTAGAGTAAATTGAAGAAAAAATGAAAGAAAATGAATAAAATAGAGGCACCAATGATCAAAATGCTTAAGAGAAACAGTTGCGATCCTTTTGACAGTTTCTAGTTTGCATCCATTTTTCATTCTCTCTCATACTCTTGCATAGTTAGACAATTATTAGAGCATTCTTGGAGCACTCGTGTACTCGCTTGGATTAAGAGAAAGGAAGCAAAGAGCAAGTGGAGGAAAGAAAGGAAGCACAATGAGACAATGGGAGCAATAACTACAATTGGATTTCTTTGTAGGTAACTGGTTGCATGTGTCATCTCCTTGTCGATTTTTGGATGGATGGTAAATGCATGTGATTATCTGGTTATGAGTTATCATTCGCATGGAGGATTTCCTGGATTGACAGTGGTTTCAGCCTTGCCTTGCTATTTCCTAGATAGCCATGGTGTTGTGGGTTTCTCCACTTGCTTTTTCTTTTTGTAATTGGTTCTTAGTTTTCCCTATGGATGTGGTTGGAACAAATGCTTTGGAGCCCTGGAAAACATGGGTTGAGTCATAATTCCTGGAGCCTAAGTTGGGACAAACACTCTTGAGCCCTTGGTGGGTTAAGATACTAGTCCCTGGAGCTGGGTTGGTCAAACACTCTAGAGCCCTGCGACAACTATGGGTTTAGTTATTAGCTCCTCGAGCCCTAGAAAAATTGGGTAGAGATCAATTTGCTTAAGGTTAGTGATTTCTAGACCATAGAGGTGGAATCACTGTGGTTGAGGGTTGAGGTGGTTTGGCCTCTAGAAGCCCTCGTTGGTTTTGTCTTGGTTTATTCCACGAGATACCACATTCATGCTTGGTATTTGGTGCAAGGGTGATTGGATAAAAGAAAGATTTGTTTCAACCAAAGCTATGGTCGGGTGGTATGTGGAAGTCCATGACTTGGTTGGAATTTTATTATGTTAATATGAGATATTTTCCTATTATGATCTATGAGCATATGTGTTGATTATGATGGTTATCTTATGGTTTCTTTTCCATGGTTTCTATTCTGGTTATAAGATGGTTATATGGTGTATTTTATGTATGCTTCCTTACATGTTTTGATAAGTTATTTAATGGTTGATGAATGCTTGGATGATTTATATTAGTTAAAAGGTGTATGTTAGGATGATTTATGCTTGATGGGGTGCATGTCTAGAAAGAGTTCATGAAAAAGATGACCACACCATTATAGACATAATTAATTGTGATATTCTACTTGGATGACATTAAATAACCATAGAAGATATTTTAAGAATGACATTTTTAGGGCTTCTTTTATATCAAGGTATGCGGATCATTATGTTTTTTTCCAAAGCATTATCATATGACTAAATTTTTTAAATAGTACATCACTTTAATATTACTTCTCTTACATGCTCCTAGGTTATAATTCAAAGAATCATAGGTACTAAAACTCATGAAACACTTGTTTTTTTCTCTAAATTACTAACACTCACTACTCCTAATATTCAAAATTTTGCTATTTTTAATACTACTTACTCTAATTATTATTATTCCTCCATAAGAAAGTTGACTACTAGGTGGACTTGAACCATTATTAAAAAGCTAGTGTAGTGTTACCTAATTGTATTTAAGAAGCATAAGGGGCGGGACTGGTATGAGTCCAACTTTGTTATTGTCTACTATCATGCCCACTACTAGGTTCTCATACTCCCTAAATAGTTGGGACACATATGTCGGCCTTAGGATATGGTTCCCCATTAGTTCATTTGATTCTTTCCCATCCACAATATCATTCTACATTGCTTCCAACTTGTCACTTTGTAATCACATATCTCTCATAACCCTACTCCATCATGTTCATCAAACTTGATTAAGGTGCCCTGGACAATAATCCTTATTTAACTGTATTTTATCATCAACCATTTGTTTCACAACAAATTCATTGACGAGTCACCATTCCCATTCAAGTTCTCTAGATCACTCATCCTCACTTGACTACTTTCTTGCTCATTAATCTCCTTTTGTAACACCTCCTTGCCTTCTTCATTTGCTCACATCTAGTTAAACCACCACTGGTTAGTTCTCTCTACTTCCTCAAAGCTTGTTCAACTTTGTCTTTAGCTTTGTGTCCTCCATGGTCATTTAGTCCTTTCAGTTCTCATCTTTTCCAACCCCATTGTAACCCATTCCTTAATGCAATGTTTTACACCACCATGCTTAGTGGGTTAGTAGGAAAGAAATTTTCCTTGACCAATGACATTTTTATCCTTGTATGGTTTGTGTTCACCAATCTTTCTTAAAACCCCTTCTGAAACAATCCTTAGCTTTGGAGTAAAATGAGTGCAATTCTACTACAAACTAGATACAATGGATCCTTCAATTGTCTTCTCCCCCCAAAATTCTATTGCTCGATTAACGAAGTGATCACAATGCTCAAAAGTTGTTTGAATTAAGATTCAACTTACTTATCTCCTTGTCTCATCATTAGTGTTGTGGGGATTCATAAAGCATATGCAACCATTCACACAAACTCACTAGAAAACTCTATCGATAAATTTCAAAGGTGTCTTCATACATGAATGTCTCCTTTAATTTTTCCATCCTCTAAGAAAGTAGTGGGGCTTCCTCACTAGCAAACATTTTTTTCCATCATCAAAACAATCTTACACTTTGCTTTAGCCAGTTATTTCTTCAATTTCGTAAGGCCTCAAAATCATATTGTGGTCCCAACAGCATACCAATTTCTTAGCTCTAATGTTAAAGTAGGGTCCACTTAAGTGTCCAAAAAACATTTTACTAGTCTAGCATTAACATTATCAACTCCTAAAGAAAGGTGTTGAGCAATGGAAAATGTATGAATTTACCATTTATTTCTTTACTTTTCCTTTGAATCATAACTCCTTTACATTCTAAGAAGGTAATATGTTAAAGAAAGTGAAGGAAATAGAAAATCACTATTCAGGAGGAAAAGACAAAGCAGAAGCAACTACTATCCCTTCAATAGGAAGCCATATCCAGACTAGAAGATCAAGACTGAAGCATAGGGTCTAGGAAAGGGAAGAGAAAATGTGACATCAGCACAAGAAGACAAAACGATAAACTGGAGATCAAAGATATAACGAATCCCTTAGGATCCTTTGATCACGAGGGATCCCTCCTTCAAGACTTATCTGTACTCTTGATACTTCCACCTAACCATTATAAAAAAGGACAACACTAGTAGCCCAGGGGATATATTATTATCAATTGGTAGAACTTACTGCTGTAATCTCAACTTTTATCATCAACTCTCTTTGAAGAGTGATAGTTTTAACTCTGCCATCTATGATTAATATATAACTTAGTTGATGTTCCATTATCTGATTCTGGAGTAAACGCAGCAGTGCTTCATTGGTGGTTAAGGGCCCACCCCTAGTGGATCCACTTGCTTCTTGTATCACCATTTTACAATTACAGTCATGTCTGGTTTGATTTCCTTGGCATTTCCTTAACTCGCTTTACTCAGTAATCTTCTGTTTCTAAACATTTCACTGAATTTC
Organism: Pinus taeda; assembly: GCA_000404065.3. Classification (NCBI taxonomy): domain Eukaryota; kingdom Viridiplantae; phylum Streptophyta; class Pinopsida; order Pinales; family Pinaceae; genus Pinus; species Pinus taeda. The sequence goes on from APFE030359298.1 coordinate 71,657, forward strand.
TCTGTTATATCAAAATCTGAATTGGATAGCAAGATTATTATTCACAACTTAAAATGTCATGCTGTTCATTCTCAAACAATATTGCACTATCTAATTCAGATTCTACTATTCATTTACAGTTGCGATTGCTGTTCATTTAACTACGGTTCACTTATAATTGCAATTGCTATGCATTTAACTATTGTTCAATTATCACTGCAATTTTTGTTCCTTTATACCTGTGGTTAATGTCCATTATGCTAGAATAAGATTACTGATCCAATTACTCTATAGTCGTTGTGTGGTTACACTTAATTAGGTTTGTTTTTCCTTTCCTAGTTAAAGGTTGTTGTTCAATTCATTTTGGTGAAGATTGCTGCTCAATTCATTTCTATAGATTAAGCCTTGTTGTTCTACCTTTTCAATAGATTTAGTTGTTGTTCCTTTTCTGCTAATCAAATTTTTATTTCCAGTATTTACTTTAGTGTGAATAGAAAGATCTACAACTATAACGAACATTGACTACTACTTTCTAAGTTCTTAGATTGGAGATCTTGTCTGTGATTGATTTTCATTTGCATCAATTTATGGGGGAAAGAGTTATCACTACTGAATCCACGACTGATGGTTGCTAAATAAACAATTTAGTTACAGAGCATTTAAGTTTCTTGCCATTACAATTAGATTTTGTTTCCAACATTCATTTACTTTTGCAAGCACTATACTGAAAACATTACTATTGAACAAGTGACCACCTCAGGCTGAGTACACTCTTGAGATAAAAATATCATGCCTGGATTGATAATTAATGTAGGATAAGGAGGGGTTAAAAAGGAACCTTTTATCACTGAACATTTTGGTGCCATTTCCGGGGAGAGTGTAGCCATTTGTTTCTTTTGAAAAGAGAGTAGTGTAAGTACCTGCTAGGAGAGAGTTGGGTTTTAAAAATGGAAGGTAATAACCTGCGCATGGAGCAAGTAACAACCTTGCTCCCCCGTTGCTTTCCTGCATATTTGTTGATTATTTTGGGTAGAAATAAGTATTTGATTTGTGTGCATGAATAAGCAGAAAAATCCTGAAAAGAATCCAAAACCACTACCCAAACCTGATAAAGCTAAGGGACCAGTGACCCTTGGCCGATCAACCTTTATAGACGATATCATTAAAAAAGCAGAATCTCAACCGTCAGTAGGCCTTAGAAAATTTGCTTCTAGACAACCTACTAGCTCCCTTCGAGCCACAGAATCACCATCTGTAGCCTTTGCTGAGGTGCACAGCCAAATAGAGGAGCAAGATTTTCAAGAAATTGAGAATTCTAGCCCAAAATCGTTACAACAAGGGAACCTTAATAATCTCTACGAAGGAGGAGAAGAAATAGGGGAAATAGAATATCCAAGATGTCCTCTTGGAGTAGTTCAGCCACTATGCAGCCTAGATAAGGGAAGTACTGTCAAAATCATCCAGAAAAAAGTTGAAGAACCTGAAGAGCTAAGATCCCCCTAGATATTAGTTCAGCGAGGAACTCTCATCATCCCAAATCAAGGAAGTGTTGTTAAGGCCATTCCTACTCCTTCTAGTCAGCCTAGGAATAAATCCCTAGAAATCCCAGAAGGATAATGGCACATATTTGATCAAATGGCCCAGAACCAACAAACACCTCAAACCTCCACACTACAATATCCCATTGTAGATACTACAGTTAATGCACCTATGAAGGCCATTCCTCTCTAGCATATTCCTACATTCCATTACCTAACATCAGAATATCCAGATGCACTTTTGTTTGAATTTGATGTATTAAGCCGAGGGTATGACTATACCATTGATCCCAAAAAGCTAAAATTATTTCCCTCCACATTAAAAGGACCATATTTACAATGGTTTATGGGGTTAGGTTGAGGTGTTATAAATGATTGAGATCAAATGAAAGGTTCTTTTCTAAAGAAATATCAGGATTCTTGTAGGTCTAGAGAATTAAAGGATGAAATATTTCAGATGGTAGCCAGACCTAATGAGACACTAGAAGAGTATGTTGAACATTTTCAATATAATCTTCAGAGATCTCCTTATGCATCATTACCCTTACCTGACAATGTGTTAAAAACGACATTAATTAAAGAGATGAAGGAACAATGGGTTGAAACACTAAATATTATGGGAAAAGGTGACATCTATCAAGAAAATTTTGGTGACATTATTGATTTATGTATCGGGAGTTCAAGAGGTAGCACAAGGCTAAAACCAGCGGAATGTGACATGCTTGTAAGGGACAACAAGATCTCCGGTGGAGGAGTAACCCACGTAGAAATTGGGAATTTACTAGACAATTTCAAAACTGATATATTGGGGACTCTAACAATGTAGCTCGATGTTATGCAAGATAAATAGAAACAAACAGAAGTAGAGAAAAACATGGCAATATTCTACCCTAGATGCAAAAAGAAACACAACCATAAAGAGTGCCCACTAGATGGAGTTCAAGTCTGTGCTATTTGTAAAAAAGATAACTCCACACAGAACTGCCCCTCACTCCCAGGATTGAAAGCAGTGTACACAGAAGCAGAAGAAGAATCAGAACCAGTGTACCTACTCAATCAATGTCGTCAATGGCAGCCAAAACAACCAGGTATGCCCTCTGATCCATCTTCTTCTTTCTAGCCTCCTCAATATCATGCTCAACAATATAATACAATGTGGAAAAATCAGCCACCCTTCCCAAGCTGGTCACAACAATACCATGTGCTTCATCACCATGGCCAAATCAAAGAAGCCAAACTAATTGGCCAAACTTTCCCTATTCTCCACCATGTTGGAAAAACAATGTATATCCAACACAATGGTCCCCTTCCACTCCGCAGAGTCAAGCATGGAAGTCAAACTGGCAAAGACCGATGAATTAGCTAGCTGGAACCATCCCTCTCCCTCAACCCACACTGCCAGCGCCATATACACTACAACAAAATCCCCAGTCCAACTTAAGGTTGCAACTCCAATCCCAACCCAACCCGAACCCTAATAATAGACCAATTCAATCTGTTCAAATAATCGAAATACCAGAACTAGAAACCGACGTAAGGGAGTGCAATGACCTTCAATTAAGGTCTGGGCGCATAATAGAAATTGAGGGAGATAAAAATGGTCAAGTTGAAAATCAGTTACCTATAGAACAACCACTAGAAGAAGTTGATGTGGTCAGACAACAAATTCATCACCAAACAACCATGTCTTCTTGCCCATTCCCAGAATGATTAATCATAGCATGCCCTATAGAACATCTTGACTTTGATCTTCTAGGAGAACTAATAAATTTGTGTAGAAAAATCCCACTCCTCCAAGCTATCCAAGATATCCCAAGATATGCAAAAACCATCAAAGAGTTATTGTATAAGAAAGCCAAAGAGGAGAATAACAACTAACCCAATTGTCCAAGTAGTTGGCACCCTATTTGATCTTTTATCAAGAAGAGAAGCACCTGTCAAATATGAAGACCTAGGGAATCCTATAGTGACGGTGCAAATCAATGGACAAACAATTTCAAATGACCTAGTTGATTTATGGGCTACAATTAATATTTTAACAACCACCACTTGTCAAAAACTTGGCATTACATCTAAATAACAAACCACCACCTTATTGGAACTGGGTGACCGTTCTGTAGTTAGGCCAGAAGGTATACTACACAATGTGATGGTATCTGTAGATTCCTAGGAATACCCTACCAAATTTTTTATAATCAACCCCAAAAACCAACTCGATGGACACCCTTTAATCTTAGGTAGACCTTGGCTTGTGACTGTTGATGCTTACATTGGCTACCAACAAGGCAGTATGACTATAACTAGAGGGAGTAATATCAAGAATCTAGCTCTATACCTTCCAACCCAGCCAAGTTTAACAATAATGAAAACTAACAAACTACCTGTATCATATCTCACAGAAAAGATGCCCTCAATTTTAAAGACCAAACAGTGGATGACACTATTAACAACTTCATTAACCAATCCGAATCTAGATTCCATGTACAATGTCACATGATAGAGGAAGCATTTGACAATGAGCTAGAAAAAGATCCCATCAAAGACACTCATGATCAATCAATACCCACTACCTCTATTTCAAACAACAAAACTATAGAGATTGAGCCAAGGAAAACCTTGAACATTAACAAAAACATGACTCCTGAACAAGAAGAAAAGCTGGTCCAACTACTGAGAAAACACAAGGAATATTTTCCGTGGGATTATCCGGACATGAAGGGAATTGATCCCCAGTTATGTACGCACCAAATTTATACAGAAAAGGATGCTAGACCCATTCGTCAACCCAACAGAGACTCAACCCTCACCTGAAAGATATTGTGAAAGATGAGTTACAAAAACTTTTAGATGTAAACTTTATTTATCTGATCTCTGATAGCAAGTGGGTCTCTCCCCTAGTAGTGGTGCCAAAGAAGAATGGAAAATGGAGGATTTGTGTAGATTACAGAGAATTAAACAAAGCAACCCAGAAATACCACTTTCCCCTTCCATTCATTGATTAGGTATTAGACACATTAGCAAGAAAGAAATTCTTTTCTTTCTTGGATGGCTTCGGTGGATACAATCAGATTCAAATTGACCCTAAAGACCAAGACAAAACTACTTTTATCTGTCCTTAGGGAACATTTGCTTAAATAGTCCTACTCTTTGGCCTATGCAATGCCCCTACAACATTTCAAAGGGCCATCCTCATCATCTTTCCGGATTTAATAAATGAAGGGCTCAAAGTATATACAGATGATTTCGCACCATATGGAGATGATTTTGAGCCAGCACTAGACACATTGGGAATGGTGCTGCAAAGATGCATTGCCACCAGGCTCTGCTCGAGCCATGAAAAGTGCTATATGATGATGACCGAAGGGCTCATCCTATGCCATTATATCTCAATAGCTAGAATACAGGTAGATCCTGCCAAAATTCAAATAATTTTTTTAATACGTACTCCTACCACACAGAAAGAGGTACACATTTTTCTATGATTTTCTGGTTATTATAGGAGATTCATAGAGATTTTTCTCAAATAGCTACACCTCTATACACATTAACAGGGAATGTTGATTTTATTTGGACAGATAAATGTGACCGTGCTTTTGATGATCTAAAAAAGCTTGTGTCAACAACCCTAGTGCTCAGAGGCCCAAATTGGGATTTGCCATTTCAAATTTCATCGGATGCTTCAGACACATCTATTAGAGCAGTCCTTGGGTAGGAAGAAGACAAAAAACCATATGCAATCTATTATATCAGTAAGAATTTGTCTCCTACTGAGCTAAACTATACCATAACTGAAAATTAGTTTTTAGCTGTAATACATGTTGTAAATAAATTTAGGCATTATATCATTGGATATCCTATTATTCTATATACAGATCACTCTGCCATAAAATACTTCGCAAATAAACTTGTTACAAATAGTAGAGTAACAATATGGTTGATTTTATTGCAAGAATTTGACATCACTATAAAAGATCAATCTGGAAAGAGAATCATGTAGCTGATTTTATCTCACGAATGTCGAAGCCAGTGGACGCAGCAATAGTCAAAGATCAATTCCTAGATGAAAGTTTGTTTTCTATTACTGTTAAGATACCCGGGTATGCTGATGTTGCAAATTATTTAGTAGTAGGAAAATTACCAAAGCATCTAACCCCCAATGAACGAAAATAGATTGTGCAACGTAGTACCTAATTTTCTTGGACTCAGGGCTACCTATTTCATACAGGGGCAGATATGCACATCAGAAGATGCATCCGTGAAGACAAAATATTTGACATTCTGAATGCTTATCATGACGGACCATGTGGCAGACATTTCACAGATCGCAGGACTGGTCACAAGGTTTTGCAAACAGGTTATTACTAGTCCACAATCTTTAAAGACACTAAGAAATTTGTTCAAGCTTGTGATAGTTGCCAAAGAGCAGGACGCCCTAGAGATTCCGATGAAATTCCTTTAAACCCACAATTAGTAATCAAACCATTCGAGTGTTGGGAACTCGATTTTGTTTGTCTGATCAACCCATCATCAAATCAAAAAACATATATTCTAGTAGCAACAGAGTATGTTACCAAATGGGTTGAAGAAGAGGCACTTCCAAGAGCTACAGATGACTCTGTGATTCATTTCTTGTTCCAAATATTTATGCGATATGGCCTCCCGAGGGACATAATCACGGATGGAGGACTGTAGTTTGTAGGTAATAAAATCACTGCAACATTTAAAAATTATCACATTCAACACAAAATTACCACTCTGTATCACCCACATGAAAATGGCCAAGTAGAGAGCATGAATAAGGTGATAGAGGCAATACTTAAAAAAATAGTTGCATCGCATAGACATGACTGGGCTTCAAGATTTCCTGAAGCATTGTGTGCACACTGAACAACATGGAGAAACATCACTGGCTATTCAACATATCAGCTAGTATTTGGAAAAGAACCCATCTTTCCAATAGAGTTTGAAATACAAACATTAAGAACAACACATGAGATCGGTTTGAATTTAAATGAGGCTTAGGCTAACAGATTACAGCAAATTAATGAGCTGGATGAAATTAGGCTCTCAGATCTTCAACGCACTGCATTAATTCAACAACAGAGAGCAAAATGGCACAATGCCCTGATGAAAAAGAAAATCTTCCACGTTGGAGATTGGGCACTCCTATATGATTTTAGGTTTCAGGATTTTCCGGGAAAACTTCAGACTCAATGGCTTGGACTATATGAAATACAGAAAGTGCATGAAAATGACACCATTACTTTGACTACTATTGATGGATCTGGACATGCCTTTAAAGCAAATGGTCACCGAGTGCGATTGTACCATAAACTGCTTACTCGTGAATCCTCTTACTAGCAGCTACATGAAGATTGTGATGTGTAGATTCTTGCTGAGGAAAATAATCCTTCCTTAGCATTGGTTCACTAAATAATTCCATTGTTCTTAAATTTTGTACATAAGTTTTTTTCTTTTCTGCTTGTATAAACTACTTTCTATACAGATTTTTGCATTTTTGCATTTTTTTTGTTTCTTTGATGTTCCCCTTTGAAGGAATAACACTTTCTCATTGTTGTTCCTTTCCGAAGGAATAGCATTTCCACATTTTTCTATTCCTTTTCAAAGGAACAACACTTTCGCATTTTGTTGTTCCTTTCCGAAGGAACAAAATTTTCGCATTTTTTCTGTTCCTTTCTAAAGGAACAACACTTTCGCATTTTGTTGTTCCTTTCCAAAGGAACAACATTTCCACATTTTTGTTGTTCCTTTCCAAAGGAACAACAATTTCACTTTCGTATTCTACTGTTCCTTTCTTAAGGAAAAGCATTTCCGCATTTTTGCTATTCCTTTTTGAAGGAATACAATTTTTGCATTTTTGTAGTTCCTTTCCGAAGGAACAACACTTTCGCATTTTTGGTTGTTCCTTTCTGATGGAACAACATTCCCCCATTTTTATTGTTCCTTTCCAAAGGAACAACATTTCTGCCAGATTGTTTTGCCGTTACTTTTAAAGGAGCAACCCTCTTTCACATTTTTTTCTTTTTATCATTCTTTCTAAATGAACAGTAGTTTCGATTTCGAGTGATCTTAGGTTGTTCCGCCAAAAGATCAGTATTTTATTTCGCGCTTTCTTTATTTGTTTTTCTGTTTAAGGAACAATTGTTGTTCCTCTTAACAAATAGTAGCTTCGAGTGTATTTTTTTTCTTTCTTTTGTTTTTCCTCTTAAAGGAACCATGGTTTTTCATGCAGATCTTCTTTTTGTTGTCCCTCTTAAGGAACAACAACTGTTCCATCTAAGGAACAACATTTTTCAAGTGAATTGTTTTGTGTGTGTGTGTGTTTCTTAAAGAACATCATTTAGAGGATTTTTGTGAATAATGGTTCACTGTTTATGATCCTTTTAAGGCACAAGTATATATTTATGCAGGAACACAAAAACTAAGGGATACTGAAATCAGAAAACCAAAAAAAATCGTTATCTTTAGAGAAATTACTTTGTATCGATAAGAAAAAAAGAGGAAAGGACATAACTACTTATATCACTTTGTTGTCTTTATTTTCACTAAAACCAATTTGATTGATTATTTTTATCTTGTTGGTTCATCCTTAATCTTCATAATTCTCTTTGATCATTATTATTGAATAAGAATAAGGGTATATTTTTCTCTATTGAGATGTTTAGACTTCTTCCACAATCCCTACTCTTAAGGAGTGTTGAACCATCCTCTATATATAAATAGGAAAGTGCTATATAAAAGAAAAAAAAAAAGAGAAAAATATATATCTATGTGATTAATAACATGATTTGTTAGATGAAGGATAGGGGGTCTCATCAAGAGCAATGAAGTGGCATTCCCACTATGGCCACCACACTAGGGATATGATCCAAGAGGCATATCAGAAAAATAAAAAAGTCCTTGGAACAGGAGGTCTCATCACGAGCCAGCCTTCCCACCTTTAACTCCTTCCTAGTGAATGGCATTGTGATTCATCTAGTTACCAAGCCAACGTAATGGCCTCCATTATGAAATCACACAACACTTTCCTAGACATAAAGGATTATGGTTCCAAGGGTGAAACAATGAACTTTGTCAAGGTTATGAACACTTGTGGGCAGTAGAGTTCTACTGATGGTATTGAAGTCATAATTTTCATACACCAATAGTCATTATAAACCCTTTTCTTACATATTTATCTTGGTTTCAAATGATATTATGTTATATAACCCTTTCAAACCTCTTACACATGAAAAATCGTTTATAAATCAATCATAATGGTTAAAGTGGATAATGACCACATAAGCATTTTTTCTTATGTCAGCTATCCTCTCCCTTAATTTTCATATCATTTCATAACATTTCCATATCTATTTTTGATTTCCATCATAAGCCTCGATTTCAGTAATCCACTGCTTTTTGTAATCATGTCATGGATATATACGTCGTTCCTTTCTTTTTACTATATGACTGCAGTCTAGCACACTGCTCCTTTATTTGACAGTTGAGGATGACCTATCATATTTCAGGGGGGCGTGGGAGACATCTAGAATACACTCGCATACATGTCAACTCCCTATTTGGAGGTACTATGACTCCATCAAAACTTGGAAATAGCAAGTTCAACGATATTGATATTTCCCAATATGCACAACTTGTTATTTCATTGTCATTTCTGTGTTTTTTCTCTGCAAAAATTAACAATGTTCTAAGCTTGATCAAAATGGGAGGCAGATCAATACACAGTGAACTGCAGGTGTAAATAATCTCCAACACTGCACATGAAATTTTAGTGAGAGCAGGATGGATTGCCTACCTTAATCAGATACAGTAGTCTCATGAAACGGTGGCCATCGAATTTTTGTAGAATTTCCAGGAAGATCATTCCATGGTGAAGGGGGGGAAATAATAGTAACAGATGCAGTAATTGCAGAAGTATCAGGACTACTAGCTGTTGGAACAATATGGACCTAGAGAAAAGTGTCAAGATGCCATAGCCATCTTCTGTGACGAAGGACAGAACCTTACTGTCAAAGGAAAATGAGTCCTACCTGCAACCCTGGGAGAACCATGGGCATAATTAGCCAGAATTGTGCAAAGCTACATCACATGCAATGGGAGAAAGGATGTGGTAAGACCACACCATCTCAAATTATTAGCAGTATTAAAACAAAAATGTGTTGTAAATTTTCCGGCATATTTAAATTTTTTATTGCATGATGCTGCTCAGATCATAAAGAAATCTCATCATATAGAGACGGTAGTAAGTCATCATGGCTTAATTCAGCTTATAGTCAGTTATAGTCTTGCTGAAAAATAGATTAGTTAGGAATAATTGGTATTCTCAATAGATGGGGGATTTGCCTTACTAGCCTCGAAACGAAAAAGAACTACTAGCACATCAATTAGACCACAGAAACACAGACAATCTGCTAGATTGGGGAAAAGCAGAGGAATGTCGGGAAGTCCCCAAGATAATAGTAGCCAACCCTTAGAGATATATGGCCCAAAGGATAAGCAACCCCCACAACTTGAAGGAGGGGAAAATGAAGAAGAAGAATTAGAAGAAAATATAGAAGAGGAACTGGAAGAGGAAACTTAGCACTCTGGCAAGGAAGAAGGGGAGGAAGCAGAGCCACCCAGCAGAAGCCCATTACAAAACCCTTTGCAAGAAGATGAATTGGCCCAAATTTTTGCTAATATGGGTCAGTATATCCAACCCCATAGCCCATTCAACCTCGATATTGAGGCAGGACAATCACAGGAACACTCTGCTCACAGTAAGAGTGCATTTGAGGAGATGAATGAAGAAGAAGAAGTAGAAGAAGAAGCCACCTGGGAAATAGCAGATCAAACCAAGGTTACGTCCCCTGAGAAACCTAATCAAGAGGATGAGAACACTGAAGAAGTGTTCCAAATAGAAAATATGGAAATAAGTCAGGGCGAGGGTACAATCCCTGAAGAACAAAGTCGAGGCCCAAGAAAAAAATAGTTGTTCCTTCAAAGAAGAAGACAAATGAAATCAAAAGGTTGTGAAAGGAAGAACAAAGGCTATTAAATGTAGTAAAACAACTTAGACAACAAATAAGGGTCCTAAAAATGTGAAGAATCTCAAAAATAGCCCCACGAACAAAGGATGCAGCCACCCAGATGAAATCCTATAAAAGAGAGGCCAAGGGGACTCAGGCCGATCCCATATCCATCAAGGACAACAAAGAACAACATGTGGCTATTACAAAAATAGAGGCCCAAATAGAAGACATGCCGATATGTAATAAATACACCCAGACAGAGGCATTTTACTCTAGTGTCACGACCAACCGGACAGTTCCTGACAAAGAAACACAGACTAAGGAAACCAGATGTCACCATAAGAAGATCTAAGTAGATCTTCAACCGAAATTTTTTTTGATGGACAATGATCCTAGGATAGTGAGACTTCAAGAGGATCTGGCACAGGCCCAGTAGACTATAGAAAGGCTCATAAAAGAAACTATTCCGTAGGAGAAATATCAAAAGTTACAACAGCAAGTAAAGAACATCAATGCATCAAAGAATGAGGCCTTCGATAGATGTCAGAAGGCAGAGGAAAAAGTTAAAACGGTAACCAAGAGAGTAGACACAGTCATGAGTCAAATGGATACTCTCTGTTCTCTATATATTGATGTTCTAGTATGTAGGGCACTTGCCAAAAATTATGCTTTGTTTTTGATAGAAAGGTATTTAAAGTTAAAAATTAAGGTTGTCAAGGCAAGGGTGCCTATAGAGTTAAAAACTATTGATGATTTTATAAACTGCTGTAAACATTATGGAGTGAAATTCCAACAATTTCTATGTGAATTTATTTGCATAATTTTGTGTTGGAGGATGAAACAGAAGAGAATCCCAGTCCTTTTGTCGATGATATCTAGCTTCAAGCATTCACTCTCTTGTTGTTAACCAGTTAAAGTGGCTCAAGGCCTATAACACCTTTCAGAGACAAGAAAACGGGTTAGACCTTTTGGCAAGGGGTGAACCGAAAAACCCTTTACAACTATGGGATAAGCATAGGAGCTTAATGAGAAAGAAGGGTGTGATCCAGACATTGGGACCCATTCATAGAGAAGTTTCATAGAAAGGGGTAGAATACTTCCTATCCATCAAAGACCTTGCCATAGTAGTAGCTAAACTCCGATGGAAGGCTTCCAATCAGAATGTTCAGGATAGAGAGCCATTCAATTATGAAAATTTTAAGTTAGCTGCTGATCACCTTGTTAGATATAGTAACCTCATCTTTAGAGAAGGCCTGTATTGGCTAGGTTGTATGTTTCAAAGTCCAATTATCTGGTATCCTATAGTAGGGTATAAGGCCCTATATGAATTTCCTGAAGGATAGACAGGGTGCATTTTTGAATTTTTAGCTACACATCATGGTTTTAGACCACTTCATGAAAATCCCTCTCTAGCCTATTCCCTAACTGCCTTGCATGTAAATTACATGGTTTTTATGAGGGCATGAAAAAGGGTAAGTATGGGGGTGTGTTGAGCGATGGAAAAGGTATGTATTTATCATTTATTTCTTTATCTTTTCCTTTGAATCATAACTCATTTATATTCTAAGATGGTAATATGTTAAAGAATTATGATAGAATTAAGGAGATTTGTGATTGACACAAAATAACTAATTATTGTATTTTTCTATATAGAAGGTGAAGGAAATAGAAAATTAGTATTTGAGAGGAAAAGAAAAAGTAGAAGAAACTACTGTCCCTTTTACAGGAAGTCGTATCTAGACTAGGAGATCAAGGCCAGAGCACATGGTCGAGGAAAAGGAAGAGAAAATGCAACATCAACGTAAGAAGACAAAAAGATAAATTGGAGATCAAAGATATAGTGAATCCCTCTGGATCCTTTGATCCTGAGGGACCAATACTTCAAGACTTATCTGTACTCTTGATACTTCCACCTGGCCATTATAAAAGGGGACAACGCTGGTAGCCCAGGGGATATATTATTATTAATTGGTAGAACTTATGTTTGTAATCTCAAATTTGATCATCGACTCTCTTTGAAGAGCGATAGCTATAACTCTACCATATATGACTAATATATAACTCAGTTGTTGTTCCATTATCTGATTCTGGAGTAAATGCAGCAGTGTTACCCTGGTGGCTAAGGGTCGGGCCCTAGTGGATCCACTTGCTTCTTGCATCACCATTCTACAATTACAGTGGTGTGTGGTTTTATTTCCTTTGCATTTCCTTAACTCGTTTTATTCGGTAATATTATGTTTCTAAACATTTCATTGAATTACTCTGTTATATCGAAATCGAATTGGATAGCAAGATTATTATTCAGAACTTAAAATGTTGCGTTGTTCATTCTGAAACAATATTGCACTGTCTAATTCAAATTCTGTTTTTCATTTACAGTTACGATTGTTGTTCATTTAACTACGATTCACTTACAATTGTGATTCCTCTGCATTTAACTACCATTCAATTATCACTGTAATTGTCGTTCCTTTATACCTGTGGTTAATGTCCATTATGCTAGAATAAGTTTATTGATTCAATTACTCTATAGTCGCTATGTGGTTACACCTAATTAGGTTTGTTGCTCCTTTCTTAGTTAAAGGTTGTTGTTCAATTCATTTCAGTTAAGATTGTTGCTCAATTCATTTCTGTAGGTTAATCCTTGTTGTTCGACCTTTCCAATAGATTTAGATGTTGTTCCTTTTCTGCTAATTGAATTGTTATTTCCACTATTTACTTTAGTGTGAATAAAAAGATCTATAACTGTAACAAACATTGACTACTATTGTCTAAGTTCTCAGATTGGAGATCTTGTCTGTGATTGATTTTCATTTATAGCAGTTTACAGGGGAAAGAGCTATCATTACTGAATCCATGACTGATGGTTACTGGATAGATGATTTAGTTACAGAGTATTTAAGTTTCTTTCCATTACAATTAGATTTTGTTTCCAACATTCATTTAGTTTTGCAAGCACTCTACTGAAAACATTACTCTTGAACAAGTGACCGTCTCAGACTGAATACACTCTTGAGATAAAAAAATTGTGCCTGGATTGATAATTAATGTAGGATAAAGAGGGGTTAAAAAGACACCTTTTATCACTCAACAAAAGGAAGATCTCACTTAAGGACTTTTACCAAGGTGTTGGATAGGTGGGGAGCTCTATATAGTGAAGTTATCATGTTATGATACAATTCTTTCAAGTAACATTCCATATAGATTCATTTAACACTATGCAATCTAACAACAACCATAATTTGTTGTCTAGATATACTATGAGATTAAATTAGATTGTTCTAATTGATATTAATAATGGAGGGATTCAAGCATTAATATAAATATAAAGCATAACAATATAACAAATATGTAATAATCATACATCAAAAAACAAAAAAATCCCATAACAAGAGGTATATTTCCATTGTTTTCAAATATAACCACCATGTAAACTATGATTCATACATCATATCAATAATAATATGATCAACGTTCAACTAGAAATTTCCCTAATGTTCCAGTGTTCAACCATCCAACTCCTTATCTTAACCCATACAATGGTATTTATACATTTTTCCATGTACACATCTTGACATGGTAAAAAAAATCTTAACTAACTAATTTCAACAGCTACATAAATACAACTCATCATAAACAAAAATAATTTCACTATTCAAATCTTGAAATTGAAACTTTTTTATCTTAATATTCCACTAAAATCATTCATATTTATCTCTTAACCACTAAATAACAAATTGATTTTTATATATATTATACTAATACCTACCATATCATCTTCCAATAAAGAAACCAACATAAAGGAAACTTTGAAAAGCACCAAAGCCCCGTCAATGTCATAGGGTTTGCAAAACTTGAACTTTGAAGTTTAAGTTTGACAAACCTTAAAAGAAAAATTAAGTTCGGTTGAGGTTCTTCTAGTTCTATCCAGGATTTCTTTGTTTTATTCAATGAATAAAATGTACCATCAAACTTCAGAGCTCCATACAATGCTTAAATGTGCCCTTCAAGAACATTTAGTAGATTCACAATTCATGCAAATTTGAAAATTTTGTGAGGGCATAGAATTGGTGTGTTGTGGTAGAATTTGTTCCATTATAATGGTGTCCACACGACGAAAAATAATGAATTGCATTGGCAGGGTTACAGTCACTTCTGGATCTACATGCTTGTAAAAAATTAATGGTCAGTGCTAAAATGTACCTGTTAGAGTCTAGATCAACCTTAGGATGAAAGGAGGTAATCTTGGGATAACCACAAACCAAGCTTAACCTAGTAGCTAGCCCTATCAGGTTGGGAAAGGGCTCTCTCCTTCTTAATCTCAATTGAGATGACTGAATTGAATATAGATTTTAGGCTAGGTATAGTAGCTCTAGAATTTTTGGTTGATTTTGAAGGTTTTATTGCTAGATCAAATGGAGCAGGCAGCTTTCAATCTCGGAAATCAAGTTAGAATTGTGGGGGCGAGGTAAGTAGGTGTTTTAGCACTTGGAATTGAGTGATATGGTAGGTCTAAGACTGGTGAGGGCCTGAGGAGGGCATGTAGATCATGAGTCCTCTTCAAACAGTAAAAAACATCAAAAACTAAATGAATTCCCAAGGCAGAGCACTGTAACCAATGTATTCCACCTATCTATCTTGATTTCATTTAATTATAAGAATGAATAAGATTGTGGCACACATAAGACATAGGAAAAACTAATTACAGAAAAAGAAATAATGAAAAAACACATTACCACAAGAATCCCAAAAAAATAGCTACAAATCCTAGTTTATTTCCTTTCCAAACTGTTGATACAAGTGTACAATGAAGCTCAAAGCATCCACAAGAGTCCAACCTTTTCAAATGACTAAGAAAGTACATAATATAGGCACCAAACCACCTGTGCTAGCCATCAAGGTTTGAATCCACGAGAATAGGGGTGGTTTCAACCATATCTAAACTAAGAATAGGAATATAGGTAGTGGAATAGCTTGCCTTTAAAACCATGGAAACTGATTCATTCAACCCCAAAGCACCTCAAAATGATGAAACTACCCTCAAGAGTCATTTTTCAATTACATTTACATACCATAGCATGATTTACCTTCATAGATTCATCCAAAAGGGGAGAAAAATTCAAATTATAGAAAAAATAGGTGAAATTTTGATTTTTGGGCAAAACTGGCAAAATACATCTTATGTGAAGCGCCCTTGAAACTATGCATAATGCTTTTTCCAAGCCAGTTTTGGGGGCCTTCCCCTTAACCAAATTGAGCCCAAGATGGTTTGTTGGAAAGGTTTACCTATCTAGTTTCTGAAACATCTTGAATTTGTGAATTTGGAGGTGATTTCCCCCATCAAAAATGGAATCTCCCAAGATTGCTTCCTCTGTGTCAAAAAAGTGGCAGAGAGGTCATTTTTTGATGGTTTTTTGGCATTTAGGTAACCAAGATTGCTCCAAATTTGATGAAACTTTTTAGTTTTTTTTTTTTTTTTTTTTTTTTTTTTTTTTTTTTTTTTTTTTTTTTTTTTTTTTTTTTTTTTTTTTTTTTTTTTTTTTTTTTTTTCGAAATTTGAATCCAAAAATGCAAACCATTATGCCAAAAACTTCCTCAGTGAAAAGTGCAGCGTGCACCTATTGGGATTTCTTGTGTTTCAAAATTCAAAATTTGAAAATTACAAAATTTTACCAAAATTGTCCCAAAATTGGCACAAGGCACCCTCAAGCACTGCTTTGATGAGCTAATGAGGCATCAAATAGGATTTACAATTTGTTTTGCTCCTTTTTTCTTCTCAAAGCCTTCCTCAATCTTGGCTTAAGCTTCCTTATCCTTATATTACATATTTTGTCCTAGGTCATATAGTGATAGGCCATTTGGCAAAGCATTTTATTTTCTTTATTGGCCTTCTCAAGCAGCTTCTCAAGGTGTATGTTCACCCTTTCTAACGAAGTTTATTGGTCATTCTCAATTTCTTACTCAATTGAGGTCATCTTGACCTTTGCCTTCTTTGCCTCTTGCCTCTCTTCTCTAATCATTTGCAACTCCATGATACCTGCTTGTTAGTTAATTGCTTGTTTTCCTACTCAAGGTAATTGATAATCCACTTTGCCCTTTCCAAATTGACTAACAAGGCTTTAATGTCAGCCTCTTGTTTCTTGATGATGTCCTTAGTACTTTGAGTCTTCAAATCAATGACATCAATTCCCTGTGTCTCTTCATGAACAACAAGGTCAAAGTCCCTCTCTTGCTCATCACTAGGATCTACCTCTTGCATTTTTCCTTTGCCTTTACCTTTGTCCTTGTTGTGCTGCCCAATATGTACCTGTTTTGCTAAAGAAGAAGGCAAATCCCCTTCCACTCCTTGTGGAGATAGCATTTACCTGTGGCATGTAGATGAAGGCGAGACCCCTTCCACTCCTTGTGGAGATAATACTCACCTGGTAGCTGCAAAAAGTATATTAGTGCCTTCTCATAAGTGACAAACACCGACACTTCAATAGTTTCATTTTCTTTGACTTGTTCATATCCTGAAGGTCCACCTTCCTCCTGATGCACTGATGAAAATACTTGAGGGCCTTTGAAAACCTCATGAGAAATGAAGGTTTCCCATGGTATATTCAGTAGATTCAACTGATGTTAGACAATTATCTTGATCATAGAGAAGTGGTAGTTGCTATTCAGTTGTTGGGTATATGGCTTTTTCTTAACATAGTGTGCCATCTTTTCAATATTCCGGAACATGAAGTAAGGAATATTCATCATTCTCACTCTAGTAAAATGCATCAATAATCTAATGTGGTAGCCATACAACAGTGAAAACCCACCTTCACAAGTAAAATATTTAATGATGATCTTCATGAGTGGGGCAAACCTATCCTCCAAGAATTTGAAGGGAAACACTCTTCTCTTTTGCCAAGGTACGTAGCCTTGATGTAAGGCTCATATTATTCCCTGTCAATGTACTATCCTTTGTTCCATTTTTCACCTACATTTGGAATTCTTATAGCCTCTGAAATGATAGCAGATGATAGAGTGAAGGTAACTCCAGTAAGTTTTACTTCATTATTGTCCAAGTATGTCACAAATAGCCTTGCTAATTCATGATGGAATTTGACCCTCTCCACCATTTCACGGAAACCATAACAAGGCTGATGTTTGAAACATGAGATGGCAAATGGACAAGCAAGTAATTCTCTCAGACTAATGGGCTCCTCCTTGGTTATCTTTCCCCCTTTCTGAGGTCTCTTATGCTACAAATTTATTTCCCTAGAACTGTCATTGAGGGTCTCTTCCCTAGTTTCATAATCACTATCCATTGGTTTTAATGACTAAAAATGGTGGTGATGAATGAAGGAGTAGTGTGGGTGAGTGATGAGTATGAAGAGTTTTCAAAGAGAAGGAAATGAATGAGGTGAAATGGGGATATGAATGGGATTAAGGGAGTGAAGGGTTTGGGGATTTAGGGAATAAGGGGAGTGAGTAGGGTTTGTATATAGGATATATGGATTCAAGGATTATGTATGTAAGTAAGGTTTGGGAGTGTTATGTCTGGGAATGGGAAAACATGAAGGGAATAATATTTAGGGAAACTTTTGCGGGGGTTAGGTTTTAGCGAATAATAGCAAGATATGGAATGACAACAATAAAACAGTGAAATGTGAAAATGTTTTAATGACAACTAGGGTTCATTTTTTAAGAGACAAGATCCCCACAAAATAAGTGCAAGAAACCTTTTTGAGCAAGAGTGGCAATAATACTTACTTTTAAGGGGATGAGCTTTGAAGATTTAAGGAGGTTTGCGGCGATTTTGAGCTTTTAGCAGTGTTTTGGGAGCGTTCAACAGGTATGTAGTGCCCTCCAACAGGTGTGCAACACCAATCCAACATGCAGCACCAATGTTATTTTACATTGGAAGGGACTCCCAGGTGCGCAGAACCAATCCAATGCATAGAACTTGCTGACAGGTGCGCAGTGCTTATGAATTTCTTCAAAAACTCCGGGACTTGCTTACTTTTGCCCAATGACAACTGAAAGTCATGTTTTGGACTCTCTTTAGCAATTTAAACTTAAAAAATGAGGTGGCATAAGATGTGAATGGCATTTTATGGCTTTTCAACCCTTGGATTTTTCATTTATCAAAACCCACTATATAATGTTTATTTGCCTTCATGAAACACTTTGTTTTTGTTGATATTTGAATTTTGGCTTGTGACTAGTGGACTGATGCTAATCTAGTTGACTTTTTCCAGTGGCAGGAGTTGACCAGGTCACCCGGTGACCAGGAGCAGCATATGAATATTTATTACATATAGAAACCATAAAATTACATTAAATTGCATGGACATAAAATAATAAAATACAAATTCTTTGTTTTACCTAAAAACAGGTTTTGAGGTTAAAGAGCTTTATTTAGCTTACAAAAAGGAAATTATGATCTTTTGAACTTTGTTAACCTCCTCATGTGACGGCTAACCATTTTTATTCATTTTGAATGACCATGGTGAAAAACCCTAAGACCTAGTGAAATTAAACCTTAGGACTGGTTTTTATAAATGAAATGAACTGCATTGACTATGAATGACTAAAAAAATATGTGAAATAAGTCAGTAGGTATATAGCATGAGGGACAAATGAAATGAAACCATACCATTAGTTGATCCGTGACCTAATGGAGTGCAACTCATCAGAATGGGACAACTAATATGAAATGCGAAAGAGCAATTTGATCACTGATGACAGTGTGAAAGCACTGGCACTAACAGTACCCTAAAATCTCGTTAAATGTGCTCTTTATGACCATTTATCACATTGGTAATTCATGGAAATTTGAAAATCCTACATGACGACATAAAATTAGTGTGACCTAGTAGCATTTATTTTGTTAGAGGGCCTCTACACAATAAAAGATAATTTGAACCATGATTGACATAATTACATGAAAAGAGACATTGGGTAAAAATCTTTCGCGATTTGACTTCAATTGCTACTTATGGCTTTATGTAGGTTATAATTAAGCTAAAAATTTTAAATATTTACATAGTTATGAAAAAAATTAAGATGACTTACATATAAAATTATAATTGGCGTAATCTAAATTGTAGACGAAATGGCCTTTTGACCAAAATCTGACTATACAATCTTAAGTAAGATTATGATTTTTTGTTGTTTGAAATACATTTTTTAATGCATAAATGGATTAAACACCCTGAATACCCCCTGAGACACTCAAATTCTACAGATTAAACAACTTAAACTAAAGTTTTTTAAAAATCTCTGTCAGATTTTCGTTAAAATTAACCAAAAAACTGCCTCTTTCAATTAGATTAGTGGACTGCCATTCTTCAAAAAAAATGATTCTAGAAGCCAAGTTAAGAACTCCTTTTGATAAGGAGTTTGCACTTTTATTGCATTTCGTGTAAATATGTTGGAAAGTGAAATAATGAAACTGTTCCTTTAATGTCAGTATCCTGTCTAGCTAGTAGCTTAGATTGAGGTCCTATAGAGAATACCTACCAACCATTATATGATACATATTGAATCTCCAGAAACTTGTAAATGAAATATATTTTTATTGACAGTGAAAAAAAAAAAAATCCAACATGTTATAAACTCAGAAAATCACAATTTTATATCAAACATTGAAAGTAATATAAGTTAGATATTTCTCTAATTATATTAATATATTTTTATTAATAACTTATATAAAATTAAAACTAAACAACTCCTAAAAATAAACTTATTGAAAAATTATAATAAATTATATTCAAATAATATTATTTGAAATTCTCAAAATTATTCCAAAATGCCCAATCCAACATATCCATCCCATAAATATTGAGCATTAGTCAAAATAAACATCAAACAAAAAAAAATAGCACCATCCCATAATTTAATTCATATTGCTCAAAATAAACATTTGAGCTAGAGTTGATTCCTTAAAAAAGGAAAAAGTAGTGCCAGATTGGCATAACACGACGGTCATGCAATTGTGTATCTAAGCTAGATAGAATGAGGCTGAATTAGAATCCAAATGCTTAACATGTTATAGTGCATCACCGACATGAAACAAACTGCTGTCATACATTTCCTTTCTCGGGGGTTTTGAAAAATCGGGGTTTGAATAATATTGTATACTCATGAATGTTGAAGAGTTGTAAAAAGGGAAAGGATAAAACAATACTTGGGCACCACACCACACCAAGATCGATCTCCAATATTCCCTTTCACTATATTGAAATAGGTACAAGTTGCTGGATCGATTTTTAGGATATCTAGATCGATTCCTGTTCTTCGAATCGATTGGACTTGGACGTCTTTGCTGAAGATTTGTTCTATATTTTCAAATGAAGTGTTGTAGTGATTCGTTGGAAGTTAGGGTTTTAGGGTTGAATCTGGATGCTATATGGGATCAATGGATTGAGGAGGATCACTTCAATGGATCACCCACCAAACATCGATTTGTTCGACTGTTATTTTAGTATGGTAGATTTGGACTACGTTGGAAGGATCAATGGTTCGAAGCCTTGATCTTATTTCATGGGGCAAATTTACCCAAGAAAATACTTGCATAGGTACCTTTGGAATCAGAGTTTGAAATCTTTAAAACATAGTTTGATATTAACATTTATATATTTTATGTAATTTTTTAAAATTAAACCAAGCCATTAAAATCAGATCAATTCAATTCCTAGTCTGATCTTACCCTTCTCTGATTCCAAGTTTAAAAAAAATCTTATATCTGCCCCTTAAATGCACATAATTAAGAAACAGAAATAAACATTGCTTATATCTACCCCTTAAAGACACATAATTAAGAAAACAATTGTGACAATAGCCTAAAATATTATGGATTTAGAAATAGAGAAACAATATTCCCCACAAAATATGAAGTATGAAAATAAAAATTGTTAAAAGAGATATTGTTCAAATTCAGAAGAGAATCCATTCTCCTCCTCCCAGGTCTTTTAGCATCCTGACTCCAAGGAGAAACCTTCTTTTGAAAGAACATTTGCCTAAGTGTTCATTTCCTTATAAATGTGTTGATGTGAGATAGAGTTAAAAATTGATAATAATGTAAAGGATCTCATCAAGAATTTGGTGTAAAATGAAATTGTTAGAGAAATAGGAACCTCCATCAATTAATTACTAACCGAAAATCTGCAAATACCTGTACCTTTTAAACCCTGTTATCTGCATCCAGTTTAAGATACGGTTTCAACGCTATAAAGTCTGCATAATTGTTTGTACCTCTTCCCAATTGAGAAGTGAATTTGATCTAGTGGGATTATCACAGATGAACTATATCCCCTTCTCCACAACACCGAGGTTTCCCTTGAGTAGCTCCATAAAAAAAAATGCACCCGATTATCAACTTGCTCTTTTACAATCACCCTTGGAGGCTTTTCTATTCTTTGGTTGTGAAAATCTTTTGAGAGTTTTCATGTTTTTTATTGCACACTCTAAAGAAAGTACAAATCAGTATTCAAAGAGATTGAAATTCCAAGACAACTATCCCCATGGTCATAATCATAGGTAATGCCATGAAGGTCATCCCAACCACATTTCCATCTCAATTCTAGAGACTTTTCTCAAATGGCATTTCATTCAAATCAATTAGCCAATTCCCTCCAAATTTGTATTCCATAAGAGCACAATCATAACAAATGTAGAATATATTCTTCATTTTCATGCACATGGAACATCTTCCAAAACTGGGCTTATTCATTTGTTGGAGATTGTCCCCAGTGATAACTACATTGTTTTAATGTTAACTACATGAAAATATGAAATTGAAAAAGCATTTATATTTCCAGATTTTCTTCCACCACCACACTGGAGTACCAATATCATGTTTGGCACCTAATGTCTTATATTCTAATTTTGGATAGTATGAACTCCCAATTTTTTCCTTAACCAGAGTAGTTCATCCTCTTACCTTGATTTGTGTGTGACTAGTTTTCATTTTAGAAATCTATCTTTCCCACATCTCTACTTCTTCATCTCTGAGACCGAGTTATTCAGGTGATTTCGACTCTTCACTCTAGATTGCAGCAAGGTTGACATCTGCTACATGAGAAAAGAGTAAATGTGCCCTTCCCTTTGAGAGTATTGATTAAATGATTTCCCAATAAGAGAAGCCACAATAGTAGCCTTCCAAATAAATGAGGCATTTTCACAAGAACTTTGTTGAAGATTTATGTAATCTTCTATTGAGTTGAGCTCAATGTACTTATAAATTATCACTTGACACCATTAACCCTTTCCCGTTATTAACTAGTATATTTTTTTAGCATATAGGGCTTTGGAAAAAAAAACATATGACCCAACCTCCTATATCCTTGGGTGCTAGTAATTTTTTCTATTTAATTCCTTAGAATTCATTTTTTATGTTAATCCCTAGACCATGAGAACTTGTAACTAGTTATCCTCTAGTGCTCCATTCACATTTTCCTATAAAAAAATTTCTCATCCAACACATTTGCATTTCTTCAATTATTAATTTTACTAATATAATATTCACATCCTTGGACAACCACATTCATGTCAAACAGAGAGCCTCCTTTCTATCTTATGCAATAAACCATTCCAAATCCTTCTTGATTTTACTAATATTATCTTGACATCCTTGGACAACCACAGTTATGTCAAACAAAGAGCCTCCTTTCTATCTTGTGCAATAAACCATTCCCAATCCTTCTTGCCTTAATCATTTGGCTATAGGAAAAATCCTAAATACTTCAATCCCTTTGAAACTCAATCTATTGATAAGGAGACAACTCAGATAAATATCTAACATCGCTATCATTGATTCCAAAGAAAGAAATTGTATGCTTCCTATTTTTTTCCTCAATTTTGTTGCTATACAGTACAAATCAAGGATTTACTTCAATTTGGGATGACATTTTGTTGTTACATATGGAACCAAGAAATATTCTATGAAATTGAAGGAAATCCTTTATTTGTACTGTATAGCAGCAATTTTATTGTAGGAGGGGTGATGTATCATCATAATTGATGTGTATATGCTTTTATTTTCACCAAATGGTTGTTAATTTAAGCTTCTTGTACTTAATGAGATATTTGAGGTTACAGTACCTTAAGATGTGCGGAGGTGATAACAAATATATAGTTAACAGAACTAAGCACTAGAATTATTACATATATTGGATTTAGATTTTAGGTAAATAATATTTCAGTTATGTGATGTAAGAGGGTGCTCTCGAAGTCATTGTTGTTCTTCTTTCTTCATTAATTTGAAATTTGATCAAATTTAAAATCTAGGGATGACCACATTATGGGAACACTTTGATTGAAAGTAATCAAATGAGTGAAACATGCAAATATCCATGGTGTTTACAAACTCGATATGGAATCTACATTATAAAATTGTAATATTAATTATATACTTGATTTTTTGAACATTGATGCTTGTTTGACCTAACATGTATGTAGGTTGAAGTTGAATTCTCACTTTTATTCCATGCAAATGCACGTCAGTGGTTTGAAACAAAGAAGAAACAAGCAAACAAATAGAAAAATACAATAGTCTTTCCACAACTATGATTAGATAGTCATCACCTGAAAAGGTTTAAGCATGGTAAGGAGCTTATCAGAATGGCATAGGCTTCCTTGGAAGGTCACAATTTTACAATGATTTAAAGCTAGTAACAGTAGCACAGAATGGTCGTGAGTCGACACATGATATTATGAAGGAAAATTTGTTTGGACCAATAGCATTTCAAATTCCTGCACCTCAAATTTCACCAAGCACTGTAGCTAAACCATCTCCCATTCTTCCCTCAGCGTGCATTATAGGTACCGGGATACAACTAGGTGTGGGAGTTTCTCAATTGTATGTACCTCCAGGAAATAATCAATGTTTATGGCCTATATCTCCACCAACTATTCCAACACCAACCCCATTGTAGGTCAACATCCACAAATTTCTAGTGGTTTGGTAGAGCAACTATGTTCAAGGATTGTTTGAACAACTTCCGTTATACCTATTAGCAATGTTTCTGCTACACAGGATGTTCAAATTAGGGGGAATTATCCCTTGTCACTGAAGCAAGATGGTCTTTGGAAAGAAAGTTCAGCTTTTCAAGGAGAGTTAATTCCATCATTACCATCAAAACCCCTGCAAGATAACATAAAAATTAAAATCCAACTTCTCTGCAGGACTAAATGATGTTAAAGGCTTGTCTGCTGATGAAATTTTTAGTGGATATGTTTTTCTTCTACCACCTCTCAATCTAAATATATTGTAGCTTCCTAGCCCCTGTATTCAGTGAAAAATACTTCATCTTCTATGGCTCTTTACCAGCATCAGTTGCACGTTCTCCAACTCTATCAACAAGATATATTGCAGAGCACATCAATTGTGCTGGTATCTATTGGAGTTGGTGCAACAACTTCAAGCCCGACAGGAAATGCCCAACTTCCCACGCCAAGGATGACGTAGTCTGATGATCAAAAGTATATCAAGGTTTTCTCTGAGGTGGAAATCGAGAGGGATGTAAAAATCACTAGTGAACAAGATTGTGATCTTTTCCTAAGTTGGAAGCTTCTAAGAGGTATTGAAGAGAAAAATGATAACATAAAGTTGATTATTATTTCTATGTCATTTTAATGAAGCGTTGGATTAATTAAGTCATTATGTGAGTTTACACAATATCTTCATGGTAACTTATTGGGTTACTAAAAATTGAATTTAATATAACATTTTTGAAGGCTGAGATAGACATGTTGGTGGACACACGAAAATTTTCTAAACTTTCTAAATTTTGTAGGAAAGAATAAATTAGTGGGCCTATGAATTTCTTAATTCTCATTTCATTATATGTTTTATGTTGTTTCAATTAATAATTCTATCATAATAGCTAGCCATTAGATATTCTGGTTCCATAATTTGAGGATTAAAATCCATGTTCAGACTATCCTAACTTTAATTATTGGTGTTCTTTTTGGTGCATCATGTAGAGGCTTTAAAGTAGGTCTGGGATTTGTCTAACCAGGATGGGGACAATATGCTTTCTCTAAGGGAGTTTTTCATTGCACTCTATTTGATGGAACGATATAGAGAAGGCTTTCCCCTTCTTCGAGTACTTTTTCCTAGTATCCATTCATATGAAGCACTGAAGTGTGGAGCTAAAGTGAAAACTACTACATATTGTTCAGTGGAATGCCTTGGTAGCATAACCGAGGTAGTTTTCATTTTTACTATAGTTTTTTGATAAAATACCTATGGTTGAAATTCACACTTTAATTTCATTTTGTATTCAAGTCTCGTAAATACAAGTTTTGTAGATACAATTTTGTGCATCAGTTGTTTTTCTAAATAGATGCAATTATATTTTAATTTCTTCAAAGTTGGTAATTGTTTATTAGATTTTTTTAGTTACAGTACCATTGATTAGAATAATATCCATTTGTTTGGATAATGTCTTTCGATTTTTTGTGGTATCTTAAAAGTGAACTTGGGTATCGCACTTAAACATAACATAGGCTTACAACTGCATGCAGTCATCATTTCTTGGCTTGGTATGCATGATGTTGTTCCTCAAAATATGTGAGGGCAATTTCAAACACCTCAAACTACATTGAATAATGAATAGCCAGTATAATAGAAGTCCCCAGTGCTATTTTTGGAAATGAATTTTGTAAATCAGCTAGGTAGGGATGAGCATAACACTTTGAAATCAAGATAGAAGGATGCAGAAGAAATAGAGAAAAAGGTATTCTTACAAATATCTCTCTTTAGAAATTGATTTGTTTTCAGTGGATTTTACACAGTAATAGTGACAAAAGGTATCAAAGGAAATCTAAGGTTTTATGGACATATACATTGATGTTCCCATGTAAGTAGATATAGCTTATTATTTTAGAGTATTGACTAGATGTTGTAGCACTTATTGTATTCATTGTTCATAGTTTGAGATGTTCTTGTTGTGCAGTTGGGTTGGAAATGCATGGTATTTAAGAGAAGTAAAGTATTTGGTAATGTGCATATCATATCTACAACTTTAATAAACAATTAATTAAATAAATATGACCTTAAAGAAAACTTTATCTCATGCATGCTTGCATCCACTAGTAATAGCTTGGACAAAAAACTGATCTTATGTTT
Organism: Pinus taeda; assembly: GCA_000404065.3. Lineage (NCBI taxonomy): Eukaryota > Viridiplantae > Streptophyta > Pinopsida > Pinales > Pinaceae > Pinus > Pinus taeda. Next base: position 98,317 of record APFE030359298.1, read on the forward strand.
TGTTGTCAATAAATTGAAATGATTTCCCAATTCATCCTCAAATAATTTCTCTTGGTTATCAAGTAATAACAATAGTTCTAATATAGCATTTTCCAATACATGAAAAGTAACATACAAACTGCTTTTGACTTTCATAACTCTATGAATAGGGTCATAAAATTTAAAGCACATATAAATGAATTCAAGAAAATGGAAAGTTATAGGAATTATAACTTGTTCCAGACCACATTCCCAAGCAGTATATCACTTGACATGTCATTAAACCTTGGAAAAGCCAAGTTTTGAAGTTCCTCATAATTTGTCCCTGATAATTCCCAAGCAGAAATATCACTTGAAATGTCATTAAACCTTGAAAAAGCTAGGTTTTGAAGTTCCCCATAATTTTTCCCTCATAATTTGTTTTCAAAAACATCTTGGTCTTTATCAATAAAGTATTTTACTCTACGTTTATGAAACAAGTTGTTCGGAAGCTTGTCTCCTTTTCATAGAATCCATTTCTCTATGTGCATCATTTACTACTTCTATTAGATATTTAAAGAAACCCCCTTTTAAAACATTTTTTAGATGAAAACATTGTTGGGAAATGAGATTCTTCCAAAAATACCTGTAATATAATATAACTTTAACTCGAGTAGACACCAACTTTAAAAATACATTTTGAAATCTAATTGTGGCAACTTAAAACATCAATGTGTTTACATACAGTAGAATGAAACGTTGGCGACTTAAAATAATAGATAAAAATGAACGCTTTACTTTGAAATCTGACTGTTGCAACTTGAAACTTCAATGTTTTTACATATAGTAGAATGAAAGGTTGGTGACTTTTAAAAAATAAATAAAAATTAGCGGTTATTAATTTCTACATTGAAAATTACACTTGTCACTTCTTATTCACTTTTACTCAATCATTCATAGCCGTGTTTTATTTCCCCAACTACTCGAGTAGCATGCCAGTTGATTAAGAAACATGTTGGTCAAATTGATGTGACACATTATCATGAGTGGTATTAGACCTTTTTAAGGTGTTTTCAAAATAAAGTTTAACGTCTACTACCAATCATGAGTGAACATGTGTATTGTAGTGGTAAAGTTGATTTGCGTCAACGTCATTCCACTTGAAACACCCCATATGAATCTCAACTCATTTCTCTGTTGTTGGATCATAGTGTCATTTATTGATTCACTCTTAGTTGTTATGCGTTTGGTCATGCTCTAGGCTCTTAAGGGCTTAATAAGACCAATACACAACCTTGATTGAATATGGATGGAATGATCTACAACACCCACCTCTTCCAAAGCTTCAACCCATTAGGGTGTCCGCATAGAGAACAATGGTTAGCAAGGACAATCAATGCAAGAAGTTAATTGACTATGATATCTAAGACATTGATTCTCTCCAACATTATCATACAATCAATTTGATTGTAGAAACAAAAAAATTATGCTTATCTCAAAGATGGGAATTTCAAAATTGATTTCATAACTTATAATAGATTTTTCCTGGAATTCAATAGCTTCAACAAAAAACCAATCTATTGATGCCCTTAGGGATTGATTATTTTTCTTGCTTGCTTGTAATTCATTTTTATTTTTGAAATTAAAATCAGGATTTTGAATCACCAAATGAGTAAGTAAAAATATAGAGTTACAACATCTTGTTCTTATTGGGGATGATACTTCCCTTCAAGGCATTAAGAACTATAGATTCAAACTTTTATCCATCAGGTGTGATCATTCACTTGTGCCCATTGATGAGACATGGGAAAAGGTTAGAGACTCGATAAAACTATAGCAGTGACCAGGATAGAGTTAAAAATTTAGGGAATTGGGAGAGGTGCCACATAGGTTGAGTACTAGATAGAATGTCACCCCAACCAATGGGACCTATAAAGAGATACACAAGATGTGTTAGCATAAGAGGAGGGGCTAGTGAATAAATGTGCCCTCACAAAGAAAAAACCAACAAAAGACACTAAAGTGGGAGCTTATGATGCACTCGCTGAGAATGCAGAGCATGCAATAAGATAAAATAAATGAAGGGAAGAAGAGAAATAAGTTCTTTGTTAGAGGGATTTGGTATGAAACTACTTAGAGTCATTCAAATTAGTCTTTTCTGAGCATGGAGAAATTGTAGATGTAGTTTTTGTCACTGACAAGACCACTGGTAAGAACAAGGGATATGAATTTATCACCTATAAACATGCTAATTATGTCTTGGGTGCATTGGAAGAACCGAACAAGATGATTGATGGTAGAATGGTTGTTCGTAATCTAGCTACTGCGACGTAGCAACAATTGCAACTAAACCAAATCCTTCCACAACCCATACAACCACTTAATCCCTTTCAACTCCAATAACACCTTCTTCTGCCCATGGTACTTGTAAAACCCATACAACTAGCTAATCCCTTTCAGCTAGCTACAATGGATCCTAACTTAAGGAGGATCTATGTGGGTAATGTTCCTAAAGAGATGAAACTTGCTAGAATGACTATTTTTTTCTCTCATTGTGGAGACATTGAAGAAGGCCTTGGTGTTTTTGAAAGACAAATTGGTAAGTCCAAAGGATACTCCCTTAGTTTTTACAAAACAATTGAAGCAGCAAATCAATCCCTGGAAGTTCCTGTTAAATCAATAGATCGGCATCAAAATTTTTGTAAATTAGCATTTGAAGGATGAAAGAAGAAAGTTGCAACAAACAAGGGCTAAGTTTTTCCTAATTTAAAGGATAAAGGTGTTGTAAATCATATTTCACAATATGGTGGATTGGGTCATGGGCTAGTCAACCCACTACTTATTAGTCATCGGAATATCGTGAACCCAACATTGGTACCCATTACCGATATAAATCCATATGGATTAAGTGATGTAACATTGCCAAGTTTGTCTAAAGACCTCGCTGCAACAAACCTCCCTTATAGTTCATTAAATTCTTTAGCACAGTTGGATTCGGGCCGCCAACTGCTTCTCCAAGGAACAACTTTTGGTTAGGCATCACTAACTATGGGATGTTACAGTCTTGGTCCATATGGATCCTTTGGATATGGAAGTCACTCATATATCTATTTTGGAGGTGTAACATCTCATTATGGGATTTCTTCAAGTTCATTTGTTGCCCAAATTGCTGCATATGATGGAGCAAGTCATTTCCCCCTTATGTCTCATTAAAGTCAACTCCCAGGGGCATCTCCATCATCGGGAGTTCTTCCTGGCATGCAGTCTTACTACACATCCTAGGTTTGTGCTCATTCTTTTTCTTCTTCTCCCATTTTCTTTAGTTCATTTTCAATTGTTTTTATATATATTTGAAATATTTTTTTTGGGTATTTTGTCTTCCACTATGTGTCAAACATGACTTATGATTCTTTGAACCTTTTGATTTTGATCTCCTTTATTATTTTTCTTCTAACTTCTTTCTTTGGAAATTTATGAGAACAAGTTCGAAGAAAGGTTGGCAAAACAACTCGTTTCTAATATTTTCTGTCTTGTTTTTAATTTATTGTCACTCCTTTCTAAAATGTACCCTTTTGAATAATCAAATAGCTTAGATTCTTTCTCTAGGGGATGTGATGAGAACAAGCATAAGTCATTGTGGTAATTGAGGATATTGTTTCGTATTAAGTATGGAGTTAAAGTTAGGTTGGCCAAAAATGGAGCAAATATGTGTTATAATTATGATGTATGGTTACAAAATGTGAGGGAAATTGTAGGAAATATGTCATGGTAAGAAAGGGAACATGGTTTATAGTTTACATTTTAGTATGTGTTCCATATTCTAAATCTGTTATCTTAACTGCTTTTACTATTAAATTACCAGTTGTTATTAATCTAAGTGCAAATAAGCACTCCACAAAATATTGAATTGTATGAGAGTGGTTAGGTAAAAGGGTGTTTGCAAGAAGTGGAGAGAACTTTTAATGAATTCATAGTCCATATTTAGGGTTAGGTTGTGATTTTATCTTGTGGCTTTGTTATGTTCATGTCAATATTGTTCTTAGGTATGAATTCATAATGAGATCAATATGTTTTGCATATCTGTTTCTATTGGTTGCTGCCAGCTGGAGCTCATTGGACTATGGATTCTATTTGCGCCGATGTTGATTTCCATCTCTTCTTTTTGTTTTATCATAGACTTTTTGTGGTGTATGATAGAGTTTTTCAATTGACTATTTTACATCAAATTTTGATGTATTTTCTTGTATGTTTTATTAGTTTGGTTGTATCTTATAACATTGACTTGGAATGAAAACCACAATGTTGGACAAGATATGGTGACTCCAACGAGGTTTATTATTGGTGTAATAGGAGTTGGAGTTTGTCTTGTTTGCTGGCATGATTTTGAATTATGATGACTGGAAAGTGTCCCAGAAGCACATGGTTATTTAAGAAGAAGATGATATATGTTGGGATGCATTTGTTTTGTTTCAATAGATTTCAGTTTGTCTCTGCATATCCAAAGTCCAATACATTTTTTGGTTGTTTTATTGTTTTATTTTTTCTTTGATAAGTGGTTTGGGCTGTGAGATGACTGCATGCTTTGGCTCAAGAAAATTTTACCATGGGGCATAAAAGTAGTAATTGTGGCTCAAGAAGAGGCAAGGATTCATATTTGTTAAAGAAAAATTCCTTTCATGAGTTGTATTGTTGTTATTTTAGGTTTTGTTATTTCATGGACTTTATATAAATTTCCACTCGATATGTGTACTAAATTATATGCTTTTGGAGACTATAATACATATTGTGCTTGTTGCGTAGTTTGATTTTGGCTTTTCAACATTGCCTTTGTTTCTCTTATGGCTTTCATTCATTCACTTCAAGAAGAAGATATGATAATGATATATAAGACCAAAACGGTAAATAATAGTTTTTTGTTTGATGATTTCATGCCTCAGAATATCAACTTTAAAATCTTTCTGATATTTAGTGGTAGTCCTTATGTATTGCTTCTCATTACAACCGCATACTCTTCCCCTTGTAGTTCTGAAAGTTGAGGAAAATTCAAGGGTCACCTCATCATCATCATCATAAAATCTTCTCAAAATACCTCAACCATCGACTTTTCTAAAAAAGTTTACAACCCTAATATTTTGATAAATTCTAGCAGTGTTTGTGGGCTCTCTTCCATTAAACCCTAGTCCCATTCCATAGAATATGACATAGAAGGTCGTTTTTGGAAAGAAAGGGGTTTATTCTATTTTTTTATCTCTATTTTTATTTGCCTTATAAACTTGATTTTAGTATCTTGTACTTATGATTATGGAAATTATTATAGGAATGGTTCTAAATTTTGAACAATCGACATATGCTCTCTAGCAACAATTATATAGAAGAATCCAAAAAAAAGTCAAAGAAGAGAGAAAACAAAACGAAATGACCTTCTACTACTGTGATTTTATTCTATTGAGCTTATTGTATTTCTTATTTGGATTTTCTTGTAGATCATTGCAATCTTATAGCTATTCATGTAGCTAATTCCACAGAAATAATTATTCTTCTTGTAGCAAATTAACGAGGGGAATTGAAATGGCATGTAGGAATAGTTGAGCAGAAAAGGTGGTGAAAATGAAATGGATCAACGCCGAGAATATAATTATAACCTTTATTCATCTATTGTCTTTAGTTCTCCTTTAACTTAATGAACTCTTTGGTTAAACTCTTTTTTTCCTCATTTATCCTCGATTGGTGATATGACATTGTGTCACCTTTTGGATGAATATTGTTGATTGTCTCATATGACTATGGTATCTCTACCAATTATGAGAAAATTTATATAATTTCATATTTTCACTTATTATGTGTAAGACATGAGCCCCATAGTGAATAATGGTGTCATTTCTACTATGTACAATGTTGCATTTTATATTTTGAAGCTACTACATGACTACTTGCAGGGGTTCTTATGGAGGTACAGGGTACAATGCAGATGTTAAGGTACTCCAATTTTTCATTTTTTGTTAAGTATAAGTTATGCCTCTAGGATATTCTATTTGAAATATTAATGCATGGATATGAAAATTTCAATGATTTATAGCTTTTCCTCAATCCTATAGCCTCCCTGTAGAAGTAAAAGGAATTTCTAAAATTTTCTTGTTTGTGAGCATTTAGATGGAAATTATTCTTGAGTGGATAGCGCTTAATGAAAATTTATTAAAAATGAACAAGGATGAATATGGAATGGAAAGAAAATAGAATGACATGGAAGTGAAAATGAAAACTAGTAATGATGAAATAGCTACGGTAATGTATGGAATGGAATAATTTTGCTACATTGTGAAAGCAAGTTGTTTGATGACCTTGCAATGATTTTTTTTTAATTTATTTATATCATTGTACATTATACTAATGTGATTTATGCTTTTCTATTTCAAGTTTTGCCTATGGTAGGCTCTCGAATTACTTTATAATTTCTTAATAGATAAACTAGAAACTATGCATGTCATTATCAATGCCCTGTTCATTTGGAACTTGTGAACTATCACACATTGTTTACGTTAATATAATATGTTAAGTGATAAAGAAATTGTAGTATTAATTAATTTATTTATTATGGAGTGTAGGCGTTATTTTTTCTTGTGTATCTTGGAATGCACTATGGATATTAGCCAAACTTTGGGCTTACAATTTTACCATATGTTTATTGGTTACAATTCCAGATCATTGTTATTCGTTGTTGTATTTTGACATCTTGAATTAATTAATAATGAGAAGCACTCCAAACTATTTTTCTATACCCCATAGCTAATGAGATCCAACGATGTAGCTCATTACTCATAATTGCATCATGAATACTCACTGTTTTTTACTTTTTGTCATGCAAATCAGTCACAAGAGATTTACATGATTCACAATGCAAGAAATCAATCTTTGATGTAATTGTAGATTTTAGGTTTGATAATTATAAGTCATTTATAGGTTATATATGTCTTCAAAGTTTCATTTATAATTGAGTATTGAACAAAAAATATTGAGTATCTTATACGTAATTATTTTCCTTCCACCTACTTTTCATTACTTCCATAACCATTAGGTAGGGACCTACATCTTCAATGTTATTTTGTTTGTTTAGTAAAAGATTTGCCAAGACTTTACAAATTTTTATAATTTATTGAAAGTTGTAGAATTTACAATCTATAAAGTTTCAAGGTATAATTTTTTAAAGTTTAATTCTTTAAAGGGTGCTAGATCAATGGAAGAGCACCTGATTTGCAAGAAGGAGGTTGGTGGTTCGATTCCATCATGCCCTAATATTCATATGGAATGGCAAGGATTAGTTTTTGGTGAGGAAGAATCTTTTGACCATCAACAATAAGCTTATGGTGACATTTTTTGACCCTCACCAAAATATGAAATGGTGACAGTCAACGAACACCACCCTATACATGTATCAATAGTAATGACAATGAAAGGTCCATCACCATAAATTGTTGGTGTTCATATGAAATGGTGACGGTCAACAAACATCGCCATATATATGCATAAATAGTGATGGTCATGAAAAGTTCATCACAATAAATCGTTTTTTTCATATGAAATCATGACGGTCACTATCCATCATTATAATCATTATTCGTGATGGAATTTGAATGTCACCAAAACACCTACACTTTTGGTGATGCCACCTTTGGTGACATTCAATTTTTTGGTGATAGAGGCTAAGATCCATCACCATTGCTCATATGAAATGGTGACGGTCACTATCCATCATTATGGGTCATTATTGGTGACAAACCTTGAATGTCACTAGAACACCTATACTTTTCGCAATGGCACCTTTGGTGATGTTCAGCTTTTGTTGACGAAGGCTCTTTTGACCATCACCAGTAAGCTTATGGTGACATTTTTCGGCCCTCACTAATGAACTTTTTTGTTGTAGTGTAATAAGCATGAAAAGGGGCATCATAACAATTTATGAACAATGATCTGTGATGAAGTCTATGTGATCAATGTCATTCGATACTACCAGTATATTTATCATCATTATCATCATGTCTATCATGATCATCATCATTGTGGTATTCCTCGATGTCCTATCCATCTACCTCATCACCTTTGTCTCGAATGTCTGAACTAGACCTAACATAACCGCAATCGATTTTAGGATCAACTGGATATTTTGGAAGACCCATGTTCTGCCAAAAAACATATTTAAAATGAAAAGTTATTATTTATTTCATGCAATATTTAATATTTGTTTTTTTTATATTTCTCAAATTACAGCATATGAAATAGAACCATAATCATGTTACATCATATCAAAGTGCACATATATACCATAACATAATTTCAATTAAGATACAACTAAGATGTCATTCCAATGATTTAAAGCATGCACCAATTCTAATAAATGTTAGAAAATTATGCAATGACACCATACCTTTTTGTTGACTAGCTTGTGTGTTGCGTAGTGTACTAGCCCCTACTAGGAAGGAAGGGTGCTCCTTCTTATTATGGATCATTGGTTACAAAGGTATTGTAGCTATTTTATTTATTTCCTCTCTTTTATAATTAAATGTGACTGTTGTTACTATTATTATAAGTCTTGTTGACACTTTAATGATTACATAATTCTAACCTCTGTATTATGTAATAACATAGATCTTGGACCAGTCCCTTTGTTAGTGTGACGGTTATTTAATTCCTGTTAAATTTTGCTGGTGTGTTCATTTAATTTGAATGTGAATTTTAGAATTTGTTAAGAGAATGGTTTCTAGGAGTGCTCTTCTTTTCCAAAATAAGAGTGACAGTGTGACAAAGTGTCTCTATTTTGCATTGTGTTTTTATTTCTTAAGAGTGTGAACAAGGTTTGAGAGTGTAATAGCGGAAGTGTTGAATTGTTGAGAGTCTAATTACAAAAATTGAGTTTGAGATTCACTATCACTATTCATCATTTTCCATTGCATATATTTTGCATAATAGATTTGCAATAACAAAACCTACCAAAACTAAAAATTAATTTGAAGAGTTGGAACTATTGCTTTGAATTAAAAGGATAATTGTTCTTCCCAACAACAAGCTACATAAAAACTTATGCACAAATTTCACATAATGCAAGTTGAAGAAAAACTTGGAATGTTGTATGAAGTCTAAAGCATAATTATTTAATGGTGAAATTAAACATGTATTAATTCAAAAGTGTGTAAATTAATTAAATAAACAATCTACCATTTGAATCAATCATATTGACCAATAAATGAAGTTTGGGCATGAATTTTAGTGAAGGAAGGAAATTCTGGTTTATTTCAAAAAAATGCACACCCAAAATTCATTTCAAGGCCAACTTGAATCATTGAACTTGGAGAGTATTGTTTTACTCATAATTAACATTAATTGTTCACATAGAAAATTATGTTGTGCAATAATATGCCAAATTGGATCAATTTCATAGGGTTAAAGTCGAGGTTTGTGTGCCTGAAATAAAAGCACACTAGGACTTGTACTTAGCTTATTGTGTGATAATGATCATTCCAACCTAAATATAAGACCATTTTATGTAGCATAGCATAGTCGTTTTCATAAAGGACTTGTTATACAATGAAATCCAAGTGGGTTGGAATAACAATTAATCATGCATGGCAATGTTCACAATTGGAACAAATATGCACTCCCAAGCCAAACCAATTAGATTCTTGGTAATTAAATTTGAAATGGGAAATGATTGGACAATTACTAACCTAGGATATAAACTTGCATCAAGTATAACAAATATCCTACATAATTATGTTTCCCACTTGTACACAACTTTCACATAAGGCAAGTTGAAGCAAAAATTAGAATGTTGTACGAAATATGAAGTATAAATATTTAAGCTCAAAGTAAAGATATAACAATGCAAAAGTGTGTAAATTCATTAAATAAACAATCTATAATTTGAATCAATTGTATTAGCCAATAAATGAATCTTGGGTGTGGAGTTTAGTGGTACAAGGAAATTTTGTCTTGCTTCATAAAAATGCATGCCCAACCTTCATTTCAAGGCAAAATTAAATGATTCAACTTGGAGAGTACTTTTTTAGTCATATTTAACATTAATTTTTCACCGATAAATTTCTATTGTGCAACAATATGCCAAATTGGTTCAATTGTGTATGGCTAAAGTCAAGCTTTGTGTGTGTCAAATAAATTCTCACTAGGAACTATACTCAATTGTTTATGCGATAATAATCATTCCAACATAAATATAGAACCATTTTATGCAACATAACATAGTCATTTTCATAAAGGAAATGTTACACATTAAAAACCATGTCTGCTAGAATAACAACTGATCATATTTGCCAATGATCACACTTGCAACAAATATGCACTCCCAAGCCAAACCAATTACACTCTTGGTAATGAAATGTGAAATGGGACATGATTGGACATTTCCTAACCTTAGGATATAACCTCACATCATGTCTGAGAAATATCCTACATAACTAATTTCCCACTTATACACAACTTTCACATAAGGCAAGTCAAAGCTAAACATCGAATGTTCTATGCAATTTGAAGTATAAATATTTAAGCTCAAAATAAACATATAACAATGCAAAACTGTGTAAAATCATTAAATAAAAAATCTACAATTTTAATCAATCAGATTGGCCAAGAAATGAATCTTGGGTGTGCCTTTTAACGAAGCAAGGCAATTTTGGCCTGATTCACAAAAATGCATTCCTAGCCTTTAATTCAAGGCCAAATTGAATGATTCAACTTTGATAGTACTTTTTTACTCATAATTAACATTATTTTTTCAAGAATATGCTACATTGGATCGATTTCATAGGGTTAAAGTCAAGGTTTGTGTGCCTCAAATAAATGCACACTAGGACTGTGTGATAATGATCATTCTAACCTAAATATAAAACCATTATCCAACATAGTATAGTCATTTTCCTAAAGGAAATTTTATACACTGAAATCAAAGTATGTTGGAATAACAATTGATAATATTTTCCAACAACCATATTTAGAACGAATATGCACTCCCAGGCAAAACCAATTACACCCTTGGTAATCAAATTTGAAATGGGACATGATTGGACAATTCCTAATATTAGGATATAACCTGGCATCATGTCTCAGAAATATCCTACATAGCTATGTTTCACACTTGTACACAACTTTCACATAAGGCAAGTCGAAGAAAAACTTAGAATGTTGTATGAAATATGAAGTATAAATATTTAAGCTCAAAGTAACAAGGGAAAATTGTGTAAAATCATTAAATAAACAATCTAAAATTTGAGTCAATCATATTGGCCAAGAAACGAAGCTTAAGTGTGCATTTTAGTGAAGCAAGGAAAATTTGGCTTCACAAAAATGCACGCCCAACCTTCATTTCAAGGCCAAATTGAATGATTCAACATGGAGAGTATTTTTTTACTCATAGGTAACATTAATAAAATTAAATATTTTTAATGTTTTGCATATATGTTTGTGTTTTTTAAAAATAATCCAAATTGCATGGATTTTCAAGGGTAAAAGATAGGTCTTCTATGCATAAATGCACACCAAGAGTATTTGGGAACAAGATGATGGAATAAGAAAAACAAAACCTAAAGTTTAATAGTTGAAACTTGTAGTTTCTTGGTTGAAACACTATAAGAAAAGATTCTACGACCTTATTTCAGAAGTAACTAGGTTTGGGGTTTGTAGGGTCTATTTTAGCTTTTTCTATATTGTACATTTTTTTAGGGTTTTAAGTTTAAGATTATGTAAAGTGGCCTAATTAGTGTTTGAATATAAATAGGTAAGGAGAATGGATACAATATAATTTCTAAGAAAAGGGTGGAAATTAGTTTTTCACCTTATATTCATGAAAGAAGACCAAAAATTGAGAAAATGGAAAAATCAAGAAAATTGGCCATGTGGCAAGGTGCAACAAAAAATGGATGTTGAAACCCCAATGGTAAAAGAGAAGAGTTTGAATATGAATGCTCTTGAACAGATGGATGTTGATATGTTGTTGGTGATTGAAATTTGGTGGTCGTTGGGGTTGTTAGCAAGCACACTTCTACTCATTGCCTTCATCATTATGGACATTTGAAAATAAGTAAAGAAGAGAAATTACTAAGAAACCACATTATACTCAAAGGAACTCTGCACTACGATGATCGGTGCATAGGAACTAGTTTTGTTGCTACCATTGAAAATAATACTTGTAAATGGTGGTTTATGCATGTAAATTTGATTCTAAAACCTCAAGGAGTGTAAGTTTGATGCTAAAACGTCAAGATAGTATAGTGGTGTTCGACTCTTGCAAGCCATAACTCATGTAGAATATGAGATTAGGGAAGTAGGTTGGTGTATGAGTTGAAAGAGAAGCATAGAGGTACAATTTTGTATATTTCTATGATTAGAGCTAAGAACTGGTGTAACGTTTATTCAGAGTGTAGAAGTTTATAGTTCTCAAGATAAAGTTACTACATATTATAAAGAAAATTCAAGAGAAGCAATTTAAAAGTGCCAATGAGCTAGAGTTTTATGCATGTTTTTTTCTACAATATATTTAAGATTTACAACAAATTCATAAAAGACATCCATATCAATTTCTAATGTGCATTCACACACCGTCCAATAAGAATAATGGTAATTTCATAATCATTGAAGCTCAAGTTGCTATTGTAGAATGCTAGATGGTTTTGTTGTTGTAAATGGAGATGGTGTAGTATATAATGGAAATTTCATTAGGATATATGCAAGTTACTACCAAAGCTACATCATAGTAAAAGTGAAATAGATACATGATAATATTAAGAACAATTCACTTATAAGGTGCTTCAGTAAGCAGGTGGGTGGCAATAGGTTGGAAGGGGTTGGCCTAGAGCACAAAAGGTAAGTGGGTGGTAAATTAGGATGGAACTGTTGCTACTATTCGATAGATTCAATTCTATGTTGGTGTTGATGTTATTGTGTTGTGCAAGTTATGCCTGATTTTATTTGGGATCTACTGAAGGTCTTTACTAGTGGGGTTTGTTAAAAATTACACTTAAGATTGATATTTCCATGTTGTGATTTTTCTTAGGATATTATTTATACATTACTCGAACAGAGAAGTATAGAATGTCTCATATGCACTTGTGAAGGTAACATCTATGCTATGCTACTTCTAATCAGAGGGGAATTTAGAGATGATCGCTAGTCTCCCAATTGGTATGGCATATTGCTCTAGAATGGGGGTCGTTGGAGGGGAAGTAAGTTGGTACTATGAAAGTGGTTTATGCAATTTCTAGGGTTGGTAACCAACTATGAATTTTAATTTGGTATCTTTATGGATACAAGAATGTGTACAAGAAATAAATTTATGTGGAATATTATCCCGAATTGAGTTTGATAGCCTTGGGGAACCCTCCCAATGTTTGGAGCACCATCAATATTCTTGAATGTTGAAGATAATATTGGTTGGGTTATAAAATATTCCATTGGAGAAATTGAATTTCATGATCCATCTAAGACAAGTACATATTTCCCTGTTAGAAATTTCCTAGAATATATATTCTGGTATCATCGTACACTACTTCCTAGATCTTGATTGATCCAGTGGTCAGTAAGTCTTGCTCTTCTATTAGATTAGAACTATTTTCATAAATATGATTGACCCAGCGGGTCAAATTATATAGTGGGCTCCATTTTATGTTACCAAGAATTAAGTTTCTCTCGACAACCACCCAACTAATAGTCTAGTATGTTTCAACCTCTTTATCCTTTCCTTCTACCATTTTTAAATTTGTGTCCTCCATTTATCCCGATGCTCCAATTTTTGCACCATGAGTACAGAAAGGGGAAGGGGCCGTTGTACTGGGCACGACAGAGGCAGAGGTCACCTACCCACCTCCCCTATCATAAAGTAATAATGGATAATGTATGACCATGTTATCCTTCCTCACATTCGCTATTAATTTTTTGATTTGTAGGTTGAAGAAGCTCCAAGGCGTCACAACACTATCTAGTCACTCTACAATATTCTGGTTTATCATCTCTTGGCTTAGGAAATTCAGAAATCTTGGACCACCTATTAGATAGCTGATATTTCTACTAACAACTCCCATACCAACACCTTCCTATGATGTTTATCACGTGACCTTGACATCAAATTACCCCCCGACATCCCCTCCTCCCTTGGATTATCCACTTCCATCTCTGTGTCGATTGAATCCACACCTCCCCCAATTTCTTTATCTACTGATAGTTTCCTTTCCTTTGTTAAAGGGTATCAGATAGATTTGGTGCCTCCAGATCACACTTAGGAGAAGGATCCACCACTCTTTCTTCCTTGTTGAAGCCCACATGGGTGTTACATTATCAAGGTGACTCTTGCTAAAGTGGATACACCTGACTATATCAACAATGGTTGAAAGCAGCCACAACATGTAAATGCAATCCGGAGGCACCATAGAGCCAACTAAGCACTCCCAGTTTTGCTCCTACTATTACTTTTTTTTATGTTTTGTCTTCTCTTCAAGGTCTATTTCTTAGTGGTTCAGTCCCACAATAGAATGAGGATTTTGAATTTTGTAATGTTTAGCTTAAACATTGTTTTGATGATGCATTAAACAAGACTTGATTTGCAAATTTTGTAAAGGTTCTATACTTTCCCTCTCTAAGGGAAGAAAATCTTGATGGGAGATGGTCGAAGACCACCTAAGAATTTTTTCATTCATTGTATGTATATTTCCATGTTAATATAGTGTGAACCTTTTACAATGATTTTTTTTTAATGTTTTTTCTTCTCTTCAAGGTCTAAATCTCGTGGCTCGGTCCCACCATAGATTGAGGGTTATAAATTTTATAATGTTTAGCTTAAACATTCTTTTGATGATGCATTGTACAAGTCTTAAATTGGAAATTTTGGAAAGGTTCTCTGTTTTCCCTCTCCAAGGGAAAAAACCCTCAGTGGTTGATGGGAAAAGACTCCGCAAGATATTTTCCATGTAATCTATGTATATTTATATGTTAATATAATGTGAATCTTTTCCAACAAAAAGAAAAAGTTAGCGACCTAATGGGCCTTATACTTGTGGTGTAATAACACCCTAATCGACCTCGGTTCTTGAGTATGACAACAACCTCTTTGGGCATCTGTATCTGTGATATAAGAAAATATTATGACAAAGATACAAAGGCCAAATTGAATGATTCTACTTGGAAATTATTTTTTTCTCATAAGTAATATTAATATAATTAAATAGTTTTAACTTTTCACATATATATTTTTGTTGTTCAAAAATACTCCAAATGGCATGGATTTCATAGGGTAAAAGGAAGGGTTTGTGTGCCATAAATAAATGCACACTAGGAATTGGAACTAATTAGTAGTGATATAATGATCATTCCATCCTATGGGTCTACAAAATTGTACCTCATTCTTGTTGTTTAACAATGCCCTAATGGGTCTCATTATTGTGGTGTAACAAATACCTAATGGGCCTATGTTCATGTGTGACGTCCCCAACTAGGGTTTCCTCATGAAAATGCAATGTAGATATTTTACAAAATATATAAAAAGAGTTGAATCAAAAGGGACACAATTTCCATAGTTGATGAGGTGGGGATATGTCAGGTTTCCTTATGTATGAAATATGGACCATTTAGACAAGCACTAAACATGGGTTTTCATTTATGGATTGAAATTGTGTGTCTATGTGTAATAACCACTTGTTTGCATTTTTGGATTGAAATGGTATTTATATGTGTAATGAAAATTTGATGCATTTCTAGATTGAAATGGTGTTTATGAAAGTAAATAATATGTCATATTTCTTGGTTGAAATGATGTGGTTCTGAAAAATGTGAACATGTCCTAATATGGCAAATGAATAACATACATTGCATTCCTTCAAGGCATTGAAAATGTCTGTAACCATTAGAACTAAACTATAACAATACTTGATATAAAAACTTATTCCATTAATGTGTAATGGTCACATTGGGGACAACTTGTTTTGACAGGTTCGGTGTACATATGTTGCCTACAAGTCATATTACGGTTATGTGGCATTGTGTCAATCCAAGGATGACTTCCTCTCTTAACTATATAACGAGTGTTTTTTGTATAAAGGCTTTCCAACCTTGCATTTTCTATAGCATGTGTTATATTCCTAGGGTCACTAGTCCCCGCTTACATGCAATGCCATGGAGTTGCTTACATGCTTGCTTTGGAACATGGAAGTACTAACATGTGGCAAGAGTAGTGGGGGCATTTCATTAGTTCATTACAAGTCCTTAGCCAAGGCCTGCCAAAAGATCATCATCGCGGGAATTCCTAAAATACCATGTTCCTATATGGGGAATATCTAAAGGCCAAGAACTTTTTGGAGTGGTTTTATAGCAAAATTAGAAGGATATAACCAATGTGTGCTATAGAAAGCCTTGATGGAATATTGGTGCAGATCCAAGTGTTTATTAATCCATTACAACCAAGCCATCAATGAATCCATGCTTGAAGGGTGAAGTCCTGCATAGAGTAAGTCGCAGCGAGGTTTGGTGGAACCTTTGTCTTATAAATTATTTGGATAACCTTATAAGATAGTTTTGATGGAAGACCTATTTGTGGAGGCCATGGATTACCTTCTGAGATTCTTCCTTATCGTGATTGGTCGATGGTAGAATGACATGGTCCGATGGCTACACCCCAAAAATTTGCATTCACAACACACAAGAAATGTCAGGGATGACTGGGAACTATGCTAACTGGTCTCACAACTCGAAGGGAGGAGAGCATGCGCATTGGTCAAGGCAGAGCCAACCCAAAAGCTTTTCCCTGAGGCCAAAACCCTTGAAGGTTTGCTTGTGACATAAAAACAAAGAATGGCATGGATGATAGGGCATCATGTTGGAATTATGGTATGCATGGTTGTAGATAGCTAATGTTGGCATTGGTTTCATGATTACATCTAGCTCATGTTTTCAATGATGTCAACCTTATGTAGACTAGCTAATGTATTATTTCCTTCCTTGTAGTATGGTTGCAGTTGGTTGTATAGAAATTGAGTTGTTATGATAACATTGATTTCAACCTTTGATGATGTAGATTGATGGTAGCATGGCAGTCATGGAGGTGTTTTCTTGTGTTGGCATGTGTTTGCATGTGTATTGATGTCAATTTTGTGATGCCTTGTTATTCATTGATTAGAGGCATTAGAGATGTTGTTAGAGACATTGTTATAGATATATGTTGTTGCTACAAGTGTTGGTATTGGTTGCTCAAGTGATCTATGTTGTTGAGTTGGCACACTTGATGAGTACTAGATCTTCATTTAGGTCTTTATTGTTATGTTCACAGAGATGACTTTTTGCAGTGATGGTTTGGCCTCATGATTATGATGATGATGTAGATGTGCTTTAGGGTTGTTCGAAGGATTTTAAGCTTGTGTGGGAGGTCCTACACATCCGAAAGATGTTGAACAATATATAGAAGAGTTTTTCTGCTTTATGAATGTCACCTTATATAGGATATGGGATTTATGTGTTTTATGTCTTTGTTTAGGGACCTATGCTTAGTGTCATGATGAGGAATTGCTTATGGGAGAAGAGCAAGATGTACTAAACATCCTCCTGAAGTTTTGTTGGCAGATACTTGAGGAAGGATGGAAAGGAGGAGTAGAACATGTTGTTAGAAGGCTAGGGAGCATTAATAACACTGGACATGTCTTTGAGAAGGGAGTTATAATGTTGTCCAGGGCTTGGAGAAAACGATTACTCTATTTTGAAGAGTCTCTCCTCTGGATTCCTTGTGCACATCATATGTATTTTCGACATGAAAATTACCAGAAGATTATAAATGAATTAAATAAGGACGAGAATGGTTTGCAAATGTCCTCCAATGGTGTGAATGCCTTAAGTGAACAAGTAGTGGTGGTAGTGACTTGATTTGGTCAACTTTGTGCACTCTTGATCCCAGTCCAAAAGTACGATTCCCCTTGTATGTTTCATATTATTCACTTTGGAGCTTAGTGATGGTGGGTTTTAGGATGAGAATGAGTTATAAAATGTTGCATAGAAGAAGAATGGTTAAAACCAAGTTGTGAGTAGGATTTATTTAGCGCATGAGTGCCAATTCCTTCGTGATGAGCATATCTAAAGCATGGTACATAATAGTTCAGTTTTATAGTTGTTGAAGCAAATATTCAGTTGAGAGCATTGTTGATGGCTAACAGTTTTACGATTACTAATTATATTATTTAGTTTTCATTAGATAAATTGTGGCCACTATTTTCTTGAGTAAAGAGCATGTTGTTGTGGTATTTCTATATGATTTGAGAGAATCTCATTGTTGATTTGTTTATTGAAGAGATAAATCACAGTTGAGCATAACGTCTTCAATCTAGTGTAAAATTATGAACGAGTCTCTAATTGTAGGAGAACTAATTCATGAGAGCGGAGAAATGATTCTGTAAAATTGGAAAAAGAAATAGTTTTCCATCCAATGGTAGTTGGTGTTGGGTGAGGATCGTTGATCATGGTGGCCTTTAGCAGATGGTAGTTTGTAGATCTGTGTGAGGACATAGTCTTCTTAGATGATTAGTAGAATTGAGTTTCCTCAATTATGGGAGTTAGATAATGGAATATGAGGTCAAGTCTCCTAGCTTATGGCAGTTATCTATCTATGCAAAAGAAAATTACTTGACATAATAGAGATTCGAGGCAACACAACAACAATAAGGGTATTTTTTTCCTGGAATGATTTCCACTAGATATCTTATGTCTCATGTGTGATGATAGTTTTTGGAGTTGTGCTTTGATGGTTTTCTTTTAGTATATGTTTCTTATATTTTTACATGTTTGTCATTTATATGATTATGATCTATGTTAAGTTTCTAACACATGTGTCATTCATTAAAGTAAATAAAAGGTAACAATAGTGAATAAGTCATACTACTAATTCAACCCCCCTCACAGTATTGCTCAAGTTTTACAACAATTGGTATTAGAGATGGGCTCTTAGTTGTAGAATATCGTTATAGAGTAGATCTGGGGTTTCTTTGCCAAAAGATTGATTTTTTCTTAGAATGACTTCTTAAGGAATGGTTTTTCTCATAGCTACAACTTTTAAGGTATGGAGAAAAAAATGTCAAATATTCGTTTTTGTCTTGTGAATCTAACATTTGGATACTGGTGTGTGAAGGATGTTGCAAGGATTCAATTGCACCTAATTTTTTACAGCAAGATGCACAATCTAGATGCATAATCTGTGATGCAATCAATTTTACGTGAAAGGAGCTATTTCTCCATGATCTTGTGCCCAGATAAGATCAACATACAATAAAAGGGAAGAAGGCTAATAGATAAATAGATCAATCCCAATGAAATGCTTAGACATGCAACATACAAACAATTCTATATGTTATAAATAAAAAGCATGCACCTAGCCTCCCCATAGGTCGTTGAATGGTTTTGTGTTCATTGCAGAATCCCAATGATCTACTCGAACAATCTACTTCATCCATATTCAATATGAATACATGAACACAATCACACACATTCAAGGACATGAAGTGATCTTCCTCGGAATATCATTATCTCAAAACATCATAGAAATAGTGAAACTTATAGATGAAAACATGTAGATCTAGGGAAGGAACATAAATTTTTATTAATCCAAGATCTAAGTACAATTATACCTTCATTCAAGTTGCCTCTCCAAAATCCAGCAGAGTCTCCCCACTACAATAGGAAAAATATGGAATCCAACAACAGGGCCCTCACAAAATATGTCTCTCTCAATAAGAAATTGATGTTGAACCATAAAATTTGTATACTCAATACTTTGGATCTCGCTCTAGCTAACCTAACCCTCTCAAGTGATATGGTATAAATAGGATGAAGAGAGCTCCTAATAAGATGAATGTGGATGCTCAGGATAACGAGAATTTATGGAATATTATCAATGATAAGCCCTGGCTAGCTTGAATAAATGATGAGTCAAAATGATCTCCTAGGAACCATGAGACTCTAAAAATATTCCCTAGTTGCAGGAATAGAATAGAGAGGAAACGACTGTAGTCACTCCCATAAGGTCATGGTGTGAGTGACTAGAAGGATCTAATTTCTATCACAATGTCATCATCCATGCAACTGGGGGTCATGACTTGAAAAATAAGTTATGAGGCCCAGGTAAAAGGTCAATCAACATAATGTCTTAGAGGCACTAACCCTAGGGAGAAAAATAGACCAATAACATATGCTCCCTAATGTATGTTTTGGCATTATGGTACATGTGTTTTCCTTGATGGCATCTGACACACAGTTTAGTTTAGAAATGAGAGAGGGCAACTCACATTATAACAGGTCTATTTAGAGGTAACAGAGGAAAAACACAAAAGAAAAAGATGATGGGACAAAGGATTAAATATCAAAATCAAGCAATTGAAGAAAAATAATGTTTTAAGCTGTATACGCTGGTTAACCTAGTCTAATTCATGTATACATGTGGGTACACGAAAGAAAAGTAGTGTATACGTATACACGCAGTATCACAAAAGGAAAAGTGCGTATGGGATGGAAAATTAAGGTTAAAGAATACCAAGGGTCCATACCATGGTATTGACCCACAATATTGAGCAGAACAACAGATACTTGATCCTGTCTAAGGATACCATAGGTTCTAAGTGTTGTTTTGGTGCATGGTATTAACAAAGGCTCTAAGTATATAAGGAGGAAAATATCAAAGGGCTATGTGTGCAAGTGAAAGGTTTTTTCATGAATACTTATATCTAAAGTATATTTTGTTTTGTAAGGGCTATGATTATGATATATATCTGAAATATGTTGTGCACCCTTGGATACAATGTTGGATCAGGATCATGAGAACTGAAATGACTTGTCATTGTATCATCTAATAATGGATACTCTATATGTGATTTCTCACACATGTTTTATCATTTATATGCTATGATCTAGGTATATCTGAAGTCTTGAAAAGCTATGAAGTTATAAGTCATTACTTTCAGACGTATACACAAGTTTGCCTCATTGAAGGCATGTATACACGCTAGTTCAACACTTTCAGGTAACGTATGCAGAAGAAGGGCTTGTTTTTCCAAAATGACTAATCTATTTGATCAGTGTTGTTGTTTTACTGTTGTTTGTTAATCATTTCTTCATTAGATCTAAAGTAAAACTGATTGTATAGGGAGACTGAGTCTGGTTGACTGATTGATTAAGTAAGAAGGGTGATCTTTGCTGCTATCTATTTATAACTCTATAATATGACAGTAGATCCTTAGAATGTCTTTGCGTAGTACAATTTTGTTTTCATAATTTTTATAATTTAGTATCTTTAGAGGTATATGCAGGATGGGTTACCGAAAGTAGCATATACACATAGGTTTGCCTCATTGAAGTAGTGTATACATTTTGACATATGGTTTTTAAGGTTGTAGTGGGTTTTGGTTCTTGATGCAGTATTCTACTTTCAGCTCTATGTTCCGGCGACAGTGATCTGACTATTTATATTGATTGATTGTGTTTTGCTTCAGAGTTGATGGGTTTCAGTGATTAAGTGATGCAGTTGTAATTGATGGTTGTATTATAGCTGCGGTGATGGATTTTGAGCTTCAATGTTACTTATGGGTCCAGTCTAAAAAATTATGAAACGTGGCCCCTAGGGAAAGAGAGAAGGTGGTAGCCTTCTATAGGCTAGCACCTATGTACTGGTATCTCAATAGATAGAGCATATCCACCAACAAATACAATGTGGATCTATGTCATAGTATACATTTGTAGGACTATGGACACATGACATACATAAAAGTGCACAAATAGGCCTTAAAATACATAAATGATACATAACTCCAATGGATCTTGGGAAGCATGCCATATAAGAGTGACATGTCCCTAACCTAGGGTCTTTGACATAACTGTGATGGTACAAATATACAAAATATGAATAGAAAAGCTAATGTTGAGCATGGTCAAAATCACCTAATTACCATCTAATGAGGTAAACCAGTAACAGATGCAAGGGAATCCACCAATGAGGAAAATGGATCCAATTGTACCTAGTATAGCCCACCAAGTGTGAACAAATGAGCTAAAGTTGAACACTAGTGAACTCGAGCAATCATGAACCAATCATGAAAACCCATTGTTGATTGTGAGGAAGCCTACCACTAAGGTCTGCAGGCTCCAAGGAACAACTAGTTCATAGAGCAAGCTCCTGGATAATGAGTTGGAGTTGGCAGAAGAATATTTGTCGAAGGAGGGCCTTGATGTAACCCCCATCAATTGACAA
>APFE030359302.1:0-12306 GCA_000404065.3 Pinus taeda
TCCTGTGGCGTCTCCTGCGGCACCTCCTGCGGCGTCTCCTGCAGCACCTCCGCATTTCCGCAGCTGCAGCGCTCGAGAGATCACCCTTCACAGATTCGCTTTCCACTTCACTTTCATATAGATCGAGCTTTTGAAACAATAACCCAATATTTCGGATCTTAAGATATTCAACCCAAAAGTATACACAAGCCAAATGATCTCCTTTGCTTTATATAGGCAAGCTCTTCCTCAAATCATGGACCAATACCACGGGCCAAAACCATAACAAACCAATACCATCAACTCAATACTAGGGATCAACACGTCTGTCGAGATGCCATGGTCCAAAAACCATAGGTTCAAATTCCAAGGACTAACTATCATGGACCAAAGGTAAGTTTTCCCACATGAAATAAACTTTTCTCTGCATAAAATTCCGTGAACTTTTCTCCTGCGTACTTCTTAATTCTCATCATATTGAGAGCCATGCCATGGGTTTTTCCATCAAGTACAACGTCTGTAACATATAACCATACCAGAAACATAATGCCAACAGTGAAAGTGTCATGTTCAAGAGCGACTTGCTACCATAAAGTTTTCTCAACTTTTTCCCTTTTTCCCCAGTCATTGTTGACCAGTACCTCTTTATTTTTTATCAAGATTGAAGAGGATACCATATTCTTGTTGTATAATTTCACCCTTCAGACGAATCCATCACTATTTGATGCTTTAACGAGTCTAGCGAAGGTGAAACTTGGTCTTGTCTAGATGGAAAAGCTTGTCGCTATTTGATGTTTTTAACGAGTTTAACGACAAAGACAACTCGGTCCTTTTCATGTTTAGAGAGTTTGAAAAGGGACTAAAAAGAAACTCCACAAGTTCTTTTTCATAAAATAATATCTCAAGTCCGAAAAAATGTAAAATAATACAAGAGAGATGTCGTTTCCAATCCTTTAACGAGCTGGAATAGACAAGCGCTCGACAATATTTTCATATTTAGAGAGTCTGAAAAGAGTTTAAAGAGGACTCCAAGGGGTTTCCTTTTTCATTTTTAACAAAGCTTGAAAAAGAGATAAAAGATTACTTTGTGGTCAAAGATGTTCAATTTATTCTTAAGCATTTCAAATTCTACTTTCAGTTGTTAAACCTACTCAAAACTCCATCAAAGAGGACTAAAAATACATGTTAATGGATAAAAATGAATAAAAAAAAATGTTTACTCGATTAACGTGCAAGAAATAAACATAAAAACAAGTTTTATTATTCATTTTTACCATTTCACTTTTACCCTTTGTTTTTGGTGCTTTGGAGCAATTTTTACCTCAAAATTCATCAGCTGATTGCGGAGGATTCAGTGGACCGTTTCCCATGTTGTCCAGACCAGGTAGGAGCTATCCCTATTCTCTTCCATTTCAATCCATTTATTTTTAGTTTTGAGCAAAAAGTTTTGGTTTTTGAGGCCCCTAGGGTTTCATTTTGCGCTCTCTGGATTAGCGCACCCTTTCGATATCGAAAGGTGCACTGCATTGCATACACCTAGAAGGAAGTATGCAATGTAGTGCACTATCTCTAATGGAGGGGTGTGATGGGTGCAAAAAAAAAAAAAATTAACGGTGGTTTTCTCCCAAATTTTCAACTGTTTTTTGCCAAAATTGGATCCTAATTTGTATAATGGTTGCATTTCAGACATTCATCAAATCAAAATGGTCATTATATGGAGAGAACGAGAGCATGAAGAATAAGACATGATTTCCCTAAATGATCAAGGAACAGTTGATGCCCTAAGAAAATGTGGGTTACTAAAGTATTTTTGATTACCCAGCATGTGGCAACAAATTGAACTTCTTCAGTACCTTATTCGTTCTTGAGATCCAACCGATCAAGTTTTTCACATTAGGGGAAAAGTGATCCCCTTGACCATCGAGGATACTTACTTTCTGACGGGACTGTTGAGGCGGGGTGCCCCCATCTCATTATCAGGATTAACAGAGGAGGTGAATCAGTGAGAGATTATATATGATAGTTTTGCCTGGAAGGAGCTCAACCTAGCAGAGATGGAAAGATCAATATCAGAGATGTCAGTGATTTACTGTTGAGAACAATTCTTTTACCCTCGCCAAATTGGCTGGAAGTGCAACTTTACATTTGGAAAACAGGTCATATATGCAATATTCTTTGGAATGCTTGGAGCCAAAGGTATTCAAATGGTGTGAGGCAGTTCTTTCATCCATGAAATAACAACTGACCAAATTAAAGAATGGAAAGACAAAAAATTTTGGTTATGGGTCTATCTTGATTTATTTTTTCTTGGAGAGGATCCCACTCATGCAGTGACAACACATTTCACCGGGAGTACCTGGACCTAGAGACCCATGTATGCAGAGGTGAGTAGATCTTATGGCTAGGCATGATGGCCAGTCATTGATCTTGTTTTCCTCTACTTTATTTGAGTGGTTCGACCAATAGGACATGACCTTCACAAAATATCCATATTCAGGGATGGATTTTCGTGGTGATCCAGATCTGATGTTGCCGTTTGGAGCACAGAAGAGTGCTATTGGTAAACTGTTTGACCAAAATGTTTTTTCTTTTTAAAGTTTCTACTTTTTTTTTTCTGTTTTTTTATTATTCCCAAGACTAAACAAACACTTTTTTATATGTATGCAGATGTTGGATCTGTTCAACCCGTGGGACGCTAATAGGAGGCAAGTCCGCCAATACATAGAGTTGTTGGGAGAGTAGTTCTCCAGGACTTGGATTTAGCAGAGACATTGGCCGAGCTACAGGATCACATAGAGGGTTTGACCCTTGGTATTCCAGATGTCAGGATTGAGGAGTTACCTATGCGATTGCAGCGCCAAACCATTGGTGTGTCGAGTCATTGGATGAGACTCCTACGCATGATAGCACAAGTTGTGACCTATTATCATGCGCAGCACTAGTTTTCTTGGATATCTTTTGCATACATTTTTGAGTTTTTGGGTCAAATGACCGATTTTTGTCTTAGACACAAACTATTTGTAAAATCTTATATACAACTATCTATTTGACTTTCAGATTTTTATTATGGTTAAGTGATGCAATCCTATTCAAATGATGATGTGATTTGAAAATTTTTACTTTATAAATGTCGCAAATGTCTATTTAACACATATTTCGCTAGAGAATCAGTTAATGTGTTTATATTTATGGAAATATGTTGATATTGAATAAACTCAAAATACCTTTCCAAAATACGAACTCTAAGGAACATGTGATGAATTGTTGGGTTTCAGACGGTATAGATGCCAATAAGTTGTAGTATGACAAGTTATGAGTCTAGCCTAATGATGATTTGGCGTATGCCAAGTGAAATGGCATCATAGAGGATTTCAATCAATGCTCTATACTCAGTGATATTGTTTGTTAATTTTCCAATACATATCCCTCTAAAACTAACTAACTTGCCACTTGGAGCGAAAATGGTCCATGCTACAGAAGATAAATTCTGTGTACTGTGACTAGCTCCATTAGCATAACCAACAAATGGTTCTGGAAAGTTCAACATATGCAACAAATGTGAAGTGGATTACCTAACCAAATAAAAAATCTAAAAGAAACTAACACACAAATGCAATCAAAGCATATATATAGTGATTTTTACTACACTCAACTAAGCACAGTAACATTTAAGGTACAACCCATTTTGAGGCTGCAACAATGGGATCCCACCATAGTCCACCAACTCGTAGGCACCTTTCGTCAACACACATTTAACAATGTAAGGGCCCATCCATAGTGCTTCAAATTTTTCTACTCCAAGTTTATCAGAATCATGATCGTAAAGCAAGACCAGGTCACCTTCTAAGAAGACACGAGGCTTAACATTTTTATCATATTAAGCCTTGATGCGTTTTTTATGCACCTCGTTAGACACTGCGGCATCATGATGGCTTTCGTCCATATGGATTAACTCCAAGAAACACACTTATTCTTTAGAAGTTTCAGATAGCAGGTCAATCGTGAGTTTGAGAGACGGGATTTCACATTGGATTTGTAATATTGCTTCCAAACCATACACCAACTAAAAAGGCATAAATCTGGTTGCATTTCTCACCGAGGTTTGATATGCCCATAAAATTGAGTACGAGATTAAATGCCAATTCCTTTTATGGACTCCAATCATTCTTTGCAACATGCACTTAAGGACTTTGTTGATAGCCTCAACTCGTCCATTAGCTTGCCGGTAATATGGAGTAGAACTATCATGTGACAATCCTAATTTGGCAATTAATTCAACCATCATGTGGTTGTGAAAATGCAACCCATGATCTGTAACTATAGTTTGTGGTAAACCAAACCTGGCAACCCCATGGTTGAAAAAACAAAGCAGCAGTTTCGCCACTATTGTTCAATGTTGGCATCACCTCATCCCATTTTGTAAAATAGTTAATAGCGACTGTAATATACCCATACCTCCCAGCTGAGGTGGGGTTACATGTCATGAATTCAATGCCCCATTTTGTGAATGGGCCAATAGCGATGACTGGATGTAGTGGTGTAGGTGGTAATCTAGTTTTATGTCAAATATCTGGCAAGCATGGCAACTTCTGACAGCAAGAATGCAATCTTTAAATATGGTTGGCCAGAAGTAACCAATACATAGAATTTTCTATGCAATTGCGTAACCAGATAAATTCCCCCCACAAGCACCTGAATGACACTCATTCAAAGCTTTTTCGGCCTCCTCATGAGTAAGGTACCTACGTAAGATTGTATCAACACCACGACAATAAAGTGTATCACCAATGATCAGATAATCTTTGGCTTGGTATCGAGTACGTCGATGTTCAGAGTGAGAGGTATTAGGTCGAAAAGCTTGGGTCTGGAGATAGACTAGTATATCTCCATACCATGGATCACTTGATGAGATCAAAAACAAAGACTCATCCAATGTTGATGCTTCAGATGTTAAGTCATTGGAGGATGAGAGAAGATCACAAAATAACTTGGTAAAGACAAGAGATTTCCTTGATTTAAATTTGATGAATTCCAAATCAAACTCCTGCAAGATAACTATCCATTTAGAATATTTTCCCCCTAGCAATTGACTAACAAGATGTATGTCATAGGGTTGCAATATGATACAATGGTAGTTTTGCGAAGGAGGATGTAATGACGAAATCTCTACACAGCTTGAACGGCTTCCAAGACTAACTTTTCGACATATGAATACTTACTTTCTATATCATTGAGGTTACAACTCAAATAGTAAATAGGATGTTCAAATCCACTTTCTTCTTGAACTAAAACCATACCAATGGTTGTATTTGCAGTGACGAGATACAGGTAAAAGTCTTTTTGATATTTTGGGGCATACATTAATGATGCTCTAATCAGGGAATCTTTGAGAGCATCAAAATAATCTTGCGCAACTTGGTCCCAATGGAAGGGTACCCCTTTCTTCAATAGACGTGTATAACCTTTAGCTAATTCAACATAGTTAGGAATGAACCTCCTCAGAAAGTTTTCCTTCCCTTGAAGTCTCTATATCTGTAACAAATTTGAAGGTGGAGGCAAGTTAAGGATTGCCTAAACCTTAAGGGGATCAAGTCAAATTCCATCTTTCGAAACTACGAATCCAAGCAATCGACTGAAGCCAACACAAAACACACGTTTGAGTGGATTGAGTCTTATCTTGTAATGTCGACATCGTAAGAATATTTCTCTCAAATGTTGCGGGTGATCAGTCCATTTTCGCGAATGAGCAAGCAAATCATCAAGATAAGGTTGAACAATGTGTTTGATGTTGTGAAAGGCATAATTCATCGCCCTTTGAAATGTAGCCCCCACATTCTTCAAACCAAAAGGTAGCTTTCGATATGCGAATGTGCCCCACAGACATATAAAAGCAGTTTTTGATTGGTCCTGTGGGCAGATATTAATTTTATTGTAGCCAGAAAATCCATCCATGAATGAAAATATTTCATATCCGGCACATTCGTCAATAATCTGGTCGATAAAAGGTGTAGGATAATTGTCCTTTGGACATGCTCAGTTTACATCCCTATAATCGACGCACACTTGAATTGTCCCTTGTTTTTTCATCACTTGAACAATATTAGTTACCCAATCAGTAAGAGGTACAGGGAAAATGAAGCCAACACGCAAAAAAATTTCAACCTCTACTTTAATGGCAGCGACTTTCTTAGGATGAACACGTCGAAGCCGCTGTCATACTAGTTTGACATTAGGGTACATTTTAATCTCATTTTCAACAATACTTGAGTCAATGCCCAACATATCCTCATAAAACCATGCAAAGATACCTCAAAATTCAGGAAAAAGAGCACATTAATTATCAAATTCCAATGGAGAACAAGATTTTCCAACATGAATGTTCTCTACAATGTTAGGCGTGGTTGAAATGTCTATAGAAATCGTTTCTTCTATGTTGGACAAATTACGTGAAGAATCTATAGTATTTACAGAATTTAACAAAAAATCAACAATCGATGGGTGATTAAGTTCATCTGAATAATCTTCATTGTCATCTCGAAGGTGGGAGCAATGATGATAATCCTCCCATGGCCTCTCTCCTATCATCATTGATTTAACGATTCCTTCATCCGTAGAATGTATACGTGAAAAAGGATCGAAGAGGTACCATATTCGAACGATCTGTCTACCCATACAACTGTTGAGTGTGGATTATGGTTTGCTACACAAGCCCAAAAAATTGATTGCTATGATGATTCAATGGGGCTGAATGGCAACCCTTCACTATGACTATCAGTTTCAAAGTGGTTGGAAATCTTTGTAAAATCAGATGATGTCGAAGAAATCATGTTGGAAGTCTCCACTCTTGCCACTTTCGCCAAACCAGATGGTGACGGGACGGTAAAAGTGGCCATCAGGGAAGGATCTTTAAGGAGACCTACTCCAACACTTTGAAGTGATAGTGGGTTTCCATGTATCAATGTAATGCTTCCTGTAGCCTGTGAACTATTGGCAAAGAAGGCTAGCTGATCAATGATTGTGATTCCACCCTTGAAAGGGAATGTAATTGTACGAAAGTACGTGGAAATGTCAATAGCCATAGCATATACCCAAGGCCTTCTTAGCAAAATGTTGTAATCGAGGAGTTCGTCAACTACCTCAATTTCAACAATAACTGTCTTGCCCCCTAGTTTGATTTGCAGGTTACTCAAAATCCCATATGGAGTATATGTTCTTCCATCAAAAGCTCTTAACATAGTTGGTGATCGTGACAAAGGCGGTGAACCAATTGTTTTCCAGCAGCTCATGGACATAATGCAAGTAGATGCCCCCTCATCAATAATAGTTTGGTGAACATTCTTATTGAGAGCTTTTACTTGTATTAGGAAAGCTAATTGCGCTGGTAACTGTGGTGAATATCCCGCATCATTAAAAACCACAAGATTTGAATTTGTAGGATCTATTCCACCTATTGCTGACAATAAAGCTTGTTTCTAGGAGGGACAGTTTTACAACACCTCAAATGTCGACATAGCAGAAGGTGATTGAGCCAGATCTTCCACTATATTATGGCCTTGAGCTGCTCGAGCACGGGGATTGAATGTTGATTTTTACACAACTCCATTTGGTGTTTTTATTTTCAATTCAAGTACAACTGGTGGAACAACTTTAGGTGAAGTCGAGGTCAAAGTACTAGGTTGATCAGTGGCCTGGTTATTTGATGATGATGGATTTCCATAATCTTTGTTTCTTATTGACACCAAAACATCATTTTGTGGATTTGTGATGGATAACATGAGTACTTGGGATGTGGAAGCATTTTCAGTTGCAACCAAATGTGTCTCTGTGGTAGGAAACAAATATGTCAACACTATTGATGTGGTTGAAGTCTTTAAAAGTTTAGAGACCTTGAAGCGATGTGGACATCTCTTGTATAATGCTTGTCATTACATATAAGACATGGATAATGAGGTTTCCTTGCCATGGTAGGGGGTTCAGATGATTTCTATGGAGTGGAATTTTCCTATTTATTTTTGTTATTCTTCCCCTTTTCTTACCTCTTGGTTGCTTTGGATTTTTTCCTTTGTCAGATGACACGACATTAGTATCTGAGGCATGAGTGTTTTCTGATGCCTTGGTAGCTTGGTTGGAAATAGCAAGAGTTTGACCAGATGGTCTTCTTTCCCCCTATGTGCTTGAAGAACCGATCACACTGTTTTCGGCATGAGATTCCCTACTCGATTATGGAGGTGGTGGAATAGTGAAAGCGCATTTAGGTGCATTAGGAATTTTATCATAGAGCATGTAAGATTGTGTGTAAATCAAATCCAAGTATCAGGCACGAGTGATAACTTGATCTTCTGTGACGACTCCTCCTTTCGCCACATCCTCGGTGATTGATGGCAACAAGGACTTAATGAACCACTCAACTAAAAGTTGATCGGGAACATATGTCTTAACCACTTGATGACGACGCTGCCACTCATGAATATGATCTGAGATATGGGTAGCATTAGTCTATTTAAAGTTGGTCAGGAGTTCTGTTCCAATCTCATATCTGATAGGTAACTGGAAGTGGTTAAAAAAGGTAGTGGCTAAAGTGGTGAAGTTATCAAAAGAAGCTCTTGGTAATTCAATGTACCATTTAGCAGCTGGACCAGTAAGTGTTATTTGGAAAAGACGAAGTCTGATTGAATCATGATTCAAAGTGTTGGATGAACACCATAAATGAAAGGTCATAACTGTTGGAAATAATACTCAGAGGGGGGGGTGAATCAGTATTATCAAATCAATCTAACTTTTTCATTTCCATATTCAAATTCATATACCCTACTTCAGTTAAGTAAAACCGTGTGTATACGCAACTACGTGTAATGCAACAAGTGTATATCCAGTAAACTTATAATTTAGTTAGTTGCTTCTTAATGAATGCATCAGAACATTATTAACCATATGAATAGTAAACAGGAGCAGTAAAGCAGAAAAAATCATCACACATAAGAAACACACATGAACACCAAGATGTAAGGTGGAAACCCAATGTGGGTGAAAACCACCTGCTGCAATTTGTCTCTATCTTCTTTTAATTGGAAACTTCTTTTTACAATGATTCTGTATTGGTGCAGTCTTATACCAGTACGCAGGCTGCTACCTGCAGAAGGCTACAACCTTCTCTTTTCTTCCAAGGACCACGTTTCATAAATTTTCAGGCTGAATCCATGAATAACATCAATCAAACATCAAGTATATTTGCATCAACCAATATCCTTTGTACAAACCAATACTGAATCAACCAATCACTTCTTAGAATGTTGTAACCCGAAAACAGTAACAGTAACCAGACACCAATTCTGAACCCAGAACACTTCAACAATAAACAAAAAGTAGCTAAAACATATTTCATGAGATGTACACTACTTCAATATGCAGAATCCTATGTACATACACAGCTGTATTAAGGCCAACCAACATATATTCTATCTTCACTTGCTGAACCCACGTGTATATGTGCCTCTGATGTGCCGAACCTGCGTACAGATCTATAAAAGATATTTTACCTTTTCACTTAATAAGACATCAGTTATACCCATATTATCAGATTTATAGATCTAATCATGCGCCAATTATAACAGATCAAAAATCACACAATGATACTACTATTCAAGCCTTAAGATCTTGACCCATCAATAGAACTTATCCATCTTTTAGTGCTCAGGCTCCTCCTTGGTTCAAATTCAGCACTGTACCATAACCCAATTCTAGATCTTGCTCTTCATAAGATATTTGATACCTTTTTTTCATACCTTTTCCTAATGATCTCCTTCCCTTTTTATAGTCTTAGGCCTTACTCAATACCATGGTCCAAAACCATTTATAACCAATACTAGGGACCAATACCTGGGTTCAACACTTTGGATGCAATACCAAGGTCTAGAACCATAGGTCCAAATATAACAGACTAAATACCATGGACCAAAAATAAGTTTTCCCACATGTACATGCGTTTCTCTACATGGAAGTGCGTGCATACGTATACGTACCTTTTGATCGGCTAACCCGCATGTACACGCGACTTTGATAAGAGGAACTTGCGTATATCTCTTTTTCTTTCATTCTGAGAGCCTAAATTAAGATCTTCCATCTGAGTGAGTTGCCATCAAGGACAACACCTGTGACATAGCACCAAACCTCTATCATAATGCCAACAATATCCCCCTTTGGACTTGATGGCAACCCCAAGTCACTCAAAGTCATTCTCCCCTTTTGTCATCAAGGGCAAACGGTTATACTCCCCCAGAGTACATGTTGAATTCTCTGCTCTGCTGTGCTATCCAAGCTCCCCCTGACTGTAGGCAAGGTCTACAAGAAAATGTTCTACAAATACATCATAAATGACCCTCCTATCACTAAGGACTCATACATCCATCTCCCAACCAAGTGGGAATATACCAATATTGACTCATCCACCCAATCAAGTGGGGATACACCAAGAATTTACACATGATAAAACAAGAAAATTACATCATCCATCCCAGGCATAGTGGGGAAACCAAGATAGGTTGTTACATGACCTTGATAAGAAAAGAAATACATCACATAAGGACAAAATATCTATAGCAAGACTATGATAGTTATCAACAACTATCATCATCAACATCCAGCAACCATGTTCTCCCTCTGCACCTGTTCCACCTGAAATCAAAACAATTGTGAAATTGAACCAAGATCTTATAAGATAATGCCAACAATGCATTATTAGAATAATATAAGCTACCCCTGAACCTATGCCAGATGGTCTCTGTCAGACCCATATAACCCTTTGTCTTCAAACAAACATATACGCCACTGAATCCACATAAATCGGCGTATGTACGCAAATTCTCCTCATTAAATTCCTGTACAACCATTTTTCTCTGAAACAGACAAGTTTCAACAGAAAGATGATGCATTAACTACTCCCAGCTTCTGTCTGAGGTATTCAAATGTCTCCCTGGGCAGTGGTTTGGTGAGTATATCAACAACTTGTTCCTTGGAGGGAACATACTCCAATTTGACTTTTTGTTCGAGCACTTGTTCTCAGAGAAAATGATATTTGATAGGTATGTGCTTGGTCTTTGAATGCATGACTAGATTTTTTGAAATGTTGATTGCACTTGTATTATCACAAAAAATGGAGATAGGTGGAGTACAAGTGATTTGAATGTCTTGCAACGTTTTCATCATCCAAATGAGTTGTGTGCAGCAAGATGTAGTAGCCACATATTCCGCTTCAGCTATAGATAAAGCAATTGAAATTTGTTTCTTGCTGAACCAAGATACTAATCTGGAACCCATAAAGAATGCACCACCACTAGTGCTTTTCCTATCATCCATGCTTCCTGTCAAGTCTGCATTTGCATATGCATGAAGTGTGAGATCTACATCTATAGGATACCATAAGCCATAATTTTGTGTTCCTTGAAGATATTTGAAAATTATCTTAACTGCCTGAAGATGAGTTTCCTTTGGATTTGCCTGAAACCTCCCAACTATTCCCGCTACACGCATAATCTCTAGTCAAGTACCTATTAGACAGAGCAAACTACCGATCATAGATCTATAGGTTGGTTGATGTACTACTGTTGATTCATCATTTGCGCTGAGGCTGCATCCTGTTACCATAGGGGTACATACTAGTTTCGAATCCTCCATCCCATATTTCTTCAAGATCTGTTTGAGATACTTGGTTTGTGATAGAAAAATATTGTCTTTGTTTTGTTGGACTTGTAAACAAATAAAATATGTGAGCTCACCAAGCAGGGACATTTCAAATTCCTTTTGCATCACCAAGGCAAAGTTTTGACTCATGTCTTCTTCATTTCTACCAAAGATGATATCATCAACATACACAACAAGTATTAGCAACTTATCATTGTCAATTTTTATATATAGATTGCTATCTGTTGATCCTTTTGTAAAACCTTGTTGATGGAGGTACTTATCCAACTGATAATACCAAGCCCTTGGAGCCTGTTTAAGGCCATAAAGTGCCTTTTTGAGTCTGCATACAAGTTTTGGATCATTTCCAAGGATAAACCCATCTGGTTGCTCAATATACACTTCTTCATCCAAGTCTCCATTCAAAAAGGCAGATTTCATGTCCATTTGAAATAATTTGAACTTCTAAAAGCTAGAAAGAGCAAGGAACTTTCTTATGGACTCAAGTCTAGCAATTGGTGCAAAAGTTTCTTCAAAGTCTATACCTTCTTGTTGAGCATACCCTTTACAAACAAGTCTGGCCTTGTTTCTAATCACATCTCCATTTTCATTCAGCTTGTTTTTGAATATCCATTTTGTCCCTATGACATT
>APFE030359302.1:39413-65998 GCA_000404065.3 Pinus taeda
ATAAAAAACATGCAATAAACTAATGAGAATGGTGGATTAAGTCGAATTAGGAGGCTGAATGAGCCCATATAATTATCCATTTTTGGGGCTCATCACCTGCAAGAGGCTACAACCTTCTCTTTTCTTCTGGGGGCCACCTTTCATAAATTTTCAGACTAGATCCATGAATAACATCAAGTATATCTGCATCAACCAATCTCCTTTGTACAAACCAATACTGAATCAACCAATCACTTCTCAGAATGTTGTAACTTGAAAAAAATAACAGTAACCAGACACCAATTCTGAACCCAAAACACTGCAGCAATAAACAGAAGTAGCTAAAACACATTTCATGAGATGTACACTACTTCAATATGCAAAACCCTATGTACATATGCAGTTGTATTAAGGCCAACCAACGTATACACTGTCTTCACTTGCTGAACCCACGTGTATATGCGCCTCTGATGTGCCGAACCTACATACAGATCTATAAAATATATTTTACCCTTTTCACTTAATCAGACATTAGTTATACCCAGATTATCAGATTTATAGATCTAATCATGCGCCGATTATAACATATCAAAAATCACACAATGATACTACTATTCAAGCCTTAAGATTTTGACCCATCAATAGAACTTATCCATCTTTTAACACTTAGGTTCCTCCTTGGTTCAAATTCAACACTGTACCATAACCCAATTCTATATCTTGTTCTTCATAAGATATTCGATACCTTTTTTTCATACCTTTGCCTAATGATCTCCTTCCCTTTTTATAGCCTTAGGCCTTACTCAATAGCATGGTCCAAAACCATTTAGAACCAATACTGGGGACCCAATACCTGGGTTCAACACTTCAGATGCAATACCAAGGTCCAGAACCATAGGTCCAAATATAACGGACTAAATACCATGGACCAAAAATAAGTTTTCCCACATTTATGTACTTTTCTCTGCATGAAAGTGTTTTCATACGTATACGCGCCTTTTGATCACCTAACCTGTGTGTACACGCGACTTTGTTAAGAGGAACCTGCATATATCTCTTTTTCTTTCATTCTGAGAGCCTGAACTAAGATCTTCCATCTGAGTGAGTTGCCATCAAGGAAAACACCTGTGACATAGCACAAAACCTCTGTCATAATGCCAACAATAACATGATTCGATGTGTCTTCTCCAGGATTTCCATTAAAATTTGGAATATCAAATGGCAACTTATGTGGAATTATCAACCACCAAGGTGCATATGCAATTGGATCATTGGTGAGCCAGTTTAAATCTAGTAATTCTAAAGTTGCTACAAATGGCAACTTTTGATTCAAGTTAGGTTGGGCATACCCAGGATATGATGGTATTGCTTGTGCAATAGGTCTTTGCATACCAACACAGGACATCTACATTTGGTAACCTTGGTATGGTTGTTGAACAAAACCAGTATAAGGTTGTTGTTGATAACCAGACTGAATTTGTGGTTGTCCATAACCTGCAAAGCCTTGTTTCCAAGGACCTTGGTAAGGTTGATATTGACCAAAACCAAGTTGAGCTTGTGAACCAAGTCCAAACTAAGGTTGGAACTGTTGGAACTAAAGTTGATGGAATTGTGGCAACCAAGGTTGTTGAACGAACTATTGTTGCCCAGAAATGAAAGGTTGAGAAATTATTTTACGAAAAAGAACTTGTGGAGTTTCCTTTTCCTCCCTTTTCAAACTCTCTAAACATGAAAAGCACTGAGTTGTCTTTGTCGTTAAACTCGTTAAAAACACTAATTAGCAACAAGTTTGTCCATCTAGACAAGATCGAGTTTCACCTTCACTAGACTCTTTAAAGTATCAAATAGTGATGGATTCGCCCAAAGGGTGAATTATACAACAAGCATATGCTATCATCCTCAAGCTTGATAAAAAATAAAGAGGTACTAGTCAGCAATGATTAGGGAAAAAAGGAAAAGTCAAGAAAACTTTATGGTAGCAAGTCGCTCTTGAACATGACACTTTCACTTCATCTCTGTGACTATTTGGGTTGGGTTATCTGCTTGATGGTTATCACACCATTGGTCTATCATACCATCCATTATTTGGTTTTGGGTCAATGCTTCCAATTCATTCAGTATCGCCGATATGTTCAAGAGAAGTCATTCAGTTCAAACTTCATCCTTTTCAATACCGTAAACCTTCATTTTCATGACTGCCATTCCTGAACCTTATGTCGTTGGTCGATTCTCATCTCCAAAATCATTTACCTCATTTCATGTCGTGGATGTGGGATACATCAAGGCCCTCCTACGATGAGTCGCTTCTTGTCGACATCAACACATCATCCAAGAAGTTGACTTAGGAACACCCCTTCAGTACCTTGAATCTTGCATATATCAATGGAAGGTTTCTCGCTTCCGGCGATAGGTTGACATCAATGGCCTTCAACCGAAAGACTTTGTATGGTGTTCGACATCAAATCATTTATTCACACCATGTGAAATTTACTATAGTACCTTGAGAATCATTATCATTATCAGTGATTCCTCTCACGTCTGTTAACAACTTACATCATTGGCTAGTAATCAGACGATGTTTTTCCATGTTCAACTTCCGAACATCTATTCATATGGTTAGACTTGTACTTGAGTAAAAGATTGAATGAGATTGAAGACCCCAGATCTAGTTTCATCCATCTAGGCTGCGATATATTTAGGAGTACTAAATCAAATGTACAATGGCCTTACATTCATGGTCAGCCATTCATGGGTCTATATCTGTAGATGACTATATTTGTACATGTAGTGAAAGTTTATAAGTTGAGCATGGGTATGCCTCCCTCAGATAGTTCATGAGAAAAATCAAATTATCATGATATATGTATTGTAAATGATGTAGGTCACCTTCCATTTCAAAACCTCATCTCCTCATGATAAAGCATTCCACCCGACATATATATTTACGACTTCATGCTTTAGGGGGCAATTGTTACAGATCCAATTGGGAACATCAACCAAAAATTACAGATTGATATTGTTAGGACCCATCAACCCCTAGTGTAGTTGTTACATGCCCTAAAGAAGTTAGTCATCAAAATTCCTCACTTACAAAGAAGTTCCATCACTGAAAACATCCAAAAACTACCTTTAAGAAGATCAGCATAGGTAGGCCTTCATTAGGGTGCATTGCATTGCAAACCATACACTGACAAGGTGCTATGTAGCACACTTGGTCCCTCTTTGGCCTATGCTGAACGAATTTGAGCAAATTTCTGTGAGGGTTAGAAGATTCCTTATCCATTGGAAGCCTCTAGAAGTTTCTCAATGCCACCTGCTCCTTTGAGTTCGCATTTGGACGAGAAAGGGAATTAGGAAACATCAACCAACTATCCCTTCTTCCATGGAACTGGTTTCTAAATTTAGAAATGCATTCATCATCACCATTGATGGCATAACCTCATTCACTCACCTATAAATAGATCACTCATCTAAGAGTTTAGGGGATGAAAAATATTGAGTTTTAAGGAGATGCTAGTGATATGAGATTAGAATTGAGTGCAAGTATTGTGATAGTGTTGGAGTGTCTTTATTTTCATGAGGTGATGAAGAATTGAATTGGAAGGATGACACTGGATCGAGCTCGTATGGGTTGTAATATTTCCTCTTATCAATAAAGTTTTCAATACTTTTTTCCTTATGCTTGTGTTACATGTTGATGCTTTAATATGTATATCATGTTTTCGCTTCCATGTTATTTATAAGCAATAGATAATTATCATTTTACTTGATGGGTTTTTGTTTCTGTGATTGTGCAGGTACTTTCCAAGTGGCTTAAGTATGGAAAGGAGCAGCAAAATTGGTCAAGGGAGACAAGGAGCTAGCGAAAACTACAACTAGGTTTCTCTTCTCTTTTGTTTTATCTGTTGATTATAGAAAAGGTTAAGATTACTTTTTCTATTATTTCTAGACCCACTACTAGATCTAGAGGGTTAGGTGTTTGTCCAAGAACACCAAATATTCCTAAAACACTCCTTCACTGATGGGTTCTCTGGGTAGCACCAAATCAAAATTGCACTAGAGGATAGGATCAAGACAACCTTCACAACTGAGTGGGGTTGTTTTCAATAAACTATAATGCCATTTGGGTTGAACAATGTGCCTACTATCTTGTCGTGCGTGGTCATCGTGGCATCCAATGAATTCATTCATAAGTTCCTGGAGGTATATTTTGATGACTGGACTATATTTGGGTTAATTAAGTTCCATATATAGAGCTTGCGCTTGATGCTAGATACCTGTCAAAGATACCAGATCGCACTAAACCTCAATAAGTGTTTGCTTTGCATTCCTTTTGGGAACCTATTGGGGCATGTGGTTTACATACAAGGGTTAATGGTAGACCCCGTGAAGATTGAAGTGATTTTGAACTTGGAAGTGCCAAAGAGTGTGAAACAGTTGCCCACTACTCTGGGACATACAGCATATTACAGGAAGTTTATCAAAGGCTATGTCTAGATCACTGTGCCAATGAAAAAATTGTTGAAGGATGTCATGTTCTACTGGAATGATGATTGTAAGAAAAGCTTAGATATATTGAAAGAAACTATGGTTACTGTGTCGATTCTAGTCTTCCCAAACTGGAAGAAAGAGTTTCATGTACATGTCGACGCGTCGTGTATAGCGCTGGGGGGAAGTACAAACACAGGATGGCAACGAAGGCTTGGACCACCCTATTGCATTCGCAAGCCATAGATTATCCAAAGTAGAGAAGAACTATTCTACCACTGAACGTGAGGGGCTAGCTATGGTGTATGCGCTCCAGAAGTATCGACACTACTTGCTAGGATGTCACTTTAAGATGTATATGGATCACTCCATGCTAAAGCACCTGGTCAATAAGCCTGTGTTGGGGGGGCTGATTTGTAGATGGCTCTTATTGTTCCAAGAGTATGATTTTGAAGTTATTGTGAAGCCTAGATGATTGAACGCAAGAATACACCATCTGTCGTGCATCAAAACAGGGAAGGAACCTACTAATCTGGAGGAAGGATTACCTGATGCGTAGCTCTTTGTTGTGTGCATCACGGATGGAAATTTTGAGGATATAATACACTTCCTAACAACAAGAACTACACCGGAAGGATACTCTGTCTTGCAATAGAAGGAAATAGTGGTGTGCGCGGCAGGTTTCTCTGTCATTGCTGGGCATCTATACAAGATGGGGACTGATAAGATATTTCAAAGATATGTCCCTGAGTTTGAATGAAGCAGCATCCTCACATACGCTCATGGGGATGTCGTGGGAGGACATTATGCAAGGAGAGCAACTGCACAGAAGATTCTACGTGTAGGGTTAAGGTGGACAACCCTTCATCAGGATTCAAAAGCATATTGCAAGGCATGTGATGTATGTCAAAGAACAGGCAAGCCAACGTGGAGGGATGAAATGACTTTGAATCCACAAATAACGTTGCAACCCTTTGAAAAGTGGGCGAAAGATTATGTAGGACCTATTCAGCCTCAAGGAAATACAAGTGCGAGGTACATTATCAATGCAACAAAGTACTTGACTCATTGGGAAGAAGTGCAGTGGGTGAAGGATTGCATGGGCATGACTACCACGAAGTTTCTATTTGATCATGTACTGACGTGATTTGGATGTCCAAAGATTTTGATGAGCAATCAGGGTACGCACTTTCTAAATGAAACGATTTGTGCGCTTATGGAAGAATTTCACATGTATCATCAAAAGAGCACACCTTATCACCCATAGGCTAATGGGACAGTGGAGGCATTCAACAAAGTGCTTGAAAATGTGATGACCAAGGTTTGAAATGCTCAGCAAAGTGATTGGGACCTATGCGTATTTGTAGTATTGTGGGCTTATCGGACGACATGCAAAAAGCTGACGGGATAAACACCTTTTAGGCTTGTCTATGGTGGGGAAGCCATAATGCCTATAGAATACATCGTGCCTATTCTATTCATAGCAGCGCTCATAAGTATGATAGATCACAAAGCCTTGGAAGAGAGGCTCACGCAGTTGGACGAGCTCAGAGAAGAGAGCTTTTTGGCTGGATTTCACCAGTAGGTCCAAAAGAAGTGTCAAAAAGCATGGCATGACCGACATATTAAGTTGTGCACCTTTAAGGTGAATGACTTGGTGATATTGTGTGACAGTAAGTTTGATAAATTTCCAAGGAAATTCAGAATGCATTGGCTAGGGACCTATGTTATTAAGGAGATTACCGATGGTGGCATGATCCAGTTGGTTAAGCTGAATGGAGATCCCTTCCTAGGAAAAGTGAATGGTAGTCGATTGAAGCCATACACAGGTGGCCCGACCATCTGACTAGGTGACAGAAGCATAATCTTAGTGCTCTAGGCAGCTGAAAGGAGGCACGGGACTATAAACTACACTGCCCAGGTTGGGGAGCTGCACGATGATAGGACTGTTTGAAACAACGAAGTGTCACAAGGTCCACGACAACGCAAAGACAATTGCGCTAGCACGCAGGTCCATTGGAAAGTGACCGTTAAAGTCACTATTCACGATTTGATGGTTGGTTTGAGGCCAAATGGAGAGGGTGGCAGGCATTTAAGGAAAACTTTATGGGTTATATTCTTGAGATTTTTCCACCAATCTAGTATTAATGGGCTGAATGTGGGGGGAACGGTCAGATTTTAATTCAAAAAGCCCTATAAATTACAAGTGGTTGTCCAATGAAAAATACTTGGCATTTTAAAAATTCATTTGTTGTGCCATCAACTATGTATGGATATAAATCACAGTAGAATAGAAAAAAAAAGGAGGAGAAGAG
The DNA here is from genome assembly GCA_000404065.3 of Pinus taeda. Classification (NCBI taxonomy): domain Eukaryota; kingdom Viridiplantae; phylum Streptophyta; class Pinopsida; order Pinales; family Pinaceae; genus Pinus; species Pinus taeda. The sequence goes on from APFE030359302.1 coordinate 46,196, forward strand.
CGTGAAGGACAAAAGTCACCTTCACCCGAGACTGAGGCATAAAAAGAGACAGAACAAGGTGGTGCAAACCCTCAGATGATGTCCACCCAACTCAAGTGTCCGCGACCGTGAGAGATGGTAGTGCCACGAAAGAAAACCAAGGCATCAAAGACATCCTTCGACACAATCACCCTCACTAAGGGGAATTTGCATGATATCGGAGAAACGGTGAGGGATGTCACTGTTAAGGCCCTCCAATAGTTCAAAGAGAAGTAGCAGTTAGTATTGGAGACTCTCCGAACAGAGCTGCAGGAGTTGCAGGTTCACACTCCCCAGGCTGGCACAGTGTCCACCAGCCTCGTGATCAGCACTTTAGCTGCCAAGGAGATGTTGCGCACAAGGTGACCAACACGATAGTGCTACTAGATGGAGTACTTACTATAAAGAATGAGGCCAACAGGCCCATAGTCAGCAGCCTAAAAGGGGTAGGGTTGAATATGGCTGCACTGCCTTGAGAGACACTCTACCTCTTGTAGGATGGAGTTACCGCTGAACTTCGAGCTCAAGAGAGTCGTACTTTGTAGGTGATGAGCAAGCAGCGCATCAACATCAAGCACTTGGGCCTACAACACAACGAGGTAGTGGAGTAGAATAAGTAAATAATGCAAGTAGTGGAGGAAGCCTGCCAAATGGTCGTAGAGTTGGACATTTAGGCAGAAGAACTGGTAAAGGTGTGCATCCACAAGTTGGCCATAGAGGTGCGTGATGCTCGAGCAGAGATGGCTAGGGTTCAGCTAGAGCTAAACTTGTAGATCGCAGAATTGTAATTGAGGGCTCAACCTTCAACTCCACTGGAAGTTAGGGAATAGCATACCACCGCTATTACAACAGAAATAGCAGTGGTCAAAAGTATAGTAGCAGACTGCATGCATCTTTTTGAACAGTCATTCGAGGTCCTAACCACCCTCTAGGAGAACCCGAATGTAGAGCGCCTAGAGACAGAGGTGTGCGAGCTACAACAAAAGTATGACAAGGTCAAAGGGACTGCACAGACAATTGCCATTACATAGAGGCTAGCATGGATACAAGAGGAAAAGGCGCTCAAGGAACAGGTGGATGCCGCTCAGCACAAAGAAGCGGTCTTAAAAGCACGCCTACAGCCATGGATAGATGAGGCATATACGATCACAACCTTCATTGAAGGAAAGCTATCACAACTGCAGGAAGCTCAGTAGAAGATTCAGGGCAGCATCTCAATGGTCATCATCGAGCAGCAAGTGGAAGAAGTCCAGTAGGCGGCCGCTCATTGCGCTGCCGAAGTTGCAGTGATCCAAACAGAGCTAGGATGTCTTCGCACTAAGATCTCCACACCTACAAAGTGACTCGAGGGTGAGTCACGATGTTTGTGTTAGGGGCCTGTTGGGCGTGGGATCCCCTAAGGGCAGTTTTGGGGCTAAAATCCCATATTTGGGTCCAATTTTGTAATCCAAATGTAAAGAACCCGCATTTTGTGGACGCGGAGTGTGTAGGTGTTAAAGAGCCATAGGGTTGTCTACCCTTATTTTGAAAATGTAATGTCGGCTGCAAAAGATCTACCCATGGTCCGTGGACCATGGGATTATATAAATAGAGCTAAGTTCTAAGTAGTTAGGGGGAATGAAGAAAGATCAAACATGTATGAGAGATAGCTCGAAAGTAGAAGTCTAAGTCTTGGGTCATAGCGTAGGTAGAGGCTTTGCAGCTAAGTGTACAGAAGCCTAGAAGTCTGCAGCTGAGTGCACGGACCCCTGCAGCTGAGTGCGTAGGGTGGGTCAAGTCTGTAATCATCTGGAATTATCAATAAAGAGAAGTATTCCATAATTTCTGCATCTTATTTCCTGTTTATGCATCTTATATAGGGTATGAATTTCACTTATAATGCTTATATGATACGAGAATGTATGTAAATGTATTGGTTAAGTAAATGCAAGTAAGAACATATGTTTACACGAAGTTAACTAAGATATATTAATAAGATAAGAAAGACACTTAGCCTAGTTGGGAGATATCGCAGTTCGCTACCCTAGTAGCACGAAAGGACTTCAACCCCTGGTTAGGGCTGCGCGGAAGTCGATTGTACCCTTTTGTGAAGGTACTGAAGGGTGGAACAGAGGGTTAAGAAACCTGCAAAAAGGCAGGTCTAGTTGAAATAAACCGACATCATATCCATCTCAAGGGTGTGGAAACTTGGTTCTAGTATCCCCCCACACTACTTCGGGTGAGACTTCAGTCCGCGCTACGTGGGCTGAGGTCGAAAGGACCAGTAGTGTAGGGATTTGTTTGGCTAACTAACGTTGAACCTAGGTCAGGCCCCCTCAAGCCAACACTTCCACTCTAGGGCATGTGGTGGTCACATGTCAGGCTATGCCACTGTTATTTCTGGACTTCTATCTTCAAATATTATATTATGGTCGTTCAAAAGTGCCATTAATGTTAGATTTATAACCGTAAACAGCGCGCCTTGCTAGCACCCTTACACCCATTCGTCACCATCGGCCCATTTTCTAAATGGCGCATAGATTTCATGACATGTAACCCTCGCTCAATCGGGGGGCATGGTTATATCATCATTGTCATCAACTACTTCACTAAATGGGCCGAGGCGATGCCTACATATAATTTTGAGAGTATCACTAATGCTCAGTTCATATTTAACCATGTAATAACATGTTTTGGCATCCCTCAGGCCGTTTTCGTTGATCACATTTTTGTTAGTACACGATGGCATAGTTAACTGCTTAGTTGGGTCTTTTCCATGATAGCTTAACCCCTTACTATACACAAGCCAATGGCCAAGTTGAAGAAATTAACAAAAATTTTATTACTATGCTTCAACAAACCATTGGGAAGCATAAAAAGGATTAACATCTCATGTTATTCTCGAGTCTTTGGGCTTATCGGAATTTAGCTAAGATAGCCACTGGTTTCACTCCATTTCAGCTGGTTTATGGTTTAGAGGCGACACTCCCAATCAAGTGTGAAATTCCTTCATTAAAATTAGTTATCAAACTAATCCCCAATACCTCACTTGAACAGGAACAATTACTTTATCTCGAGAGAGTCATTGAGACCCATCATTTTGCTGTGATGATGATCGAGGCACAGGAAAAAAAAAAACAAAACAAAACACAACAAAAAAACAAAACACAAAAAAAAAAAACAAAACGAGTTAAAGCTCATTTTGATCAAATTGTTTCTCCACGCATTTTCGTTGAAGGTGACTTGGTATTTTTGTATGACTAAGCCAATGATAAGTTGGGAGCTGGGAACTTAGAACCTATGTGGCATGGGCCATATTTCATTAAATGTGTGTTGCAAAAAGGTGCCTATGAGCTAGTTGAATACGAAGGTAATGCATTATCACATCCCTGCAATGGGCTTTAACTAAAAAAGTATTATGTGTGAATTTTGTGTAATTACTTTTGTACATTAGTGTGTAAATTCATTGGTGTAGAGTTTTGATTTTTTGGTGTGATTGTTTGCTTTGCAGACATGTTCCTTCTACTTACCTTGTTTTCCACTCAATTTGCAGATGTCGTCAAACCATTATTTTGTTTTTGTTGATGGTGCTTGTCATAGCACATGGAACTTATCTTCTGCAACTTGGGCAATCTTCGCCCCTAATATCCAGTTGATCGATTCACAAGGTATTTTTCTATGACGAACAACTAATAATATTTTTTAATATAGTGTAGTTATTGAACTGTTATCAGAAGCAATTACTCTTGGCATTAGAAATTTGGTTGTTAAGTTAGATTCACAACTCGTTGTGTTACAATTGAATAGTCATTATTCAATAAGAAATCCACAATTTTTTTGTATGTATCTATGTGCTCAGTAAATAGAAACACATTTTGATTATATCACATATCAACAAATTCCACGCAATTTGAATACATTAATAGATGCATTAGAAAATTATGTTATTGATACACATACTAATCATATCATCATGACACATGAACACATAAGTAGAAGATAAAACATGCATATATGTGTGTGTGTGTGTGTGTGTCGATATAGATATAGATATCGTGTCTGTCAAAGTTTTTTCATCAAAATCTCAAAAAATAAAGTCTTCCAGAATACATGGCTTTCAAAGCCTACAAGAGTGCAAAAAACATGAGTAGAAAGGCTATTCGTCTACATGATTCTCTCAATAGCATGAGACCACTCTGATCACTTGGCCTAAAAGTTGACACAGTCTCACATACACTCCTACTGTGTGCCTCTAGTATTGTAGTGGCACATCATCTATGGTCGCATGCTCTGGAATCCCTCAGGTGATCACCTCTAGATTTCATTCCATCTCTGCCATAGTATCTACTCCTTCCTTGTATGGAGCATCTTCCATCTAATGTGCTACTCGTCGTGTTATTGGTGACATGCCAGAAGGTCTTTCTAGTCCCACATATTCACATTCATCACAAGTAAACTCTTAGATAGACTTTAATAAAAAACTCATAAAACTTGAAAAATCCAAAAAACGAGTTTTACATGCATCAATCCACTGTTCACTCAATTCTAGAGGGAGATATGGATCCCATATGAAGTCTGTGCTTTCATAGGCATAGTCATCCACAACAATCAGTTTTCAGCGAAACCAACCTTAGAACTGCAGAGGGAAATTCATTTGCTGGCCCCCTCCTCCATCAGGCATGAACTCACTCCATCTCAGTAGCCTCGGATCTTGTGGAGCATGATCCAACACCTCTACACACACTCCATAAACAAAGTGACCAAGATCAAACCAAATCCGAACTGCTTCAAGTTTCCCTGCTTTCCTTTGCTCAGTTGCCTCTTCATGTTGGCCAATAACCCCTCGCACCAATTGAATAATGTTAGAGTAAGGAAGTCTACGGAATACTAGAATTGAGATTTTGAAATTTTGTGTAAGGCTTGCTACCTAGCTATACGGTCCATAGTGTGTAGAACCATCCTCAAGGGAATATTGTTGATAGTAAGTATCTTCACCTTCCCACTCACTATTGTCTCTACACCCAAGCAATTCCTTTTGATTATGGAATTGGTGCTCTCACCTCCAAGTCCATCATTTTTCAATTTCAGAACTATCATATTTATGGTTATTTTAGATATCCTTATGTACTAGTCTATATGTTCTTATATGTAGATATTGATAAGTTTGTGCATCTAGGTATGAATATGTGGGATTCAAAGAATCAAATGAAATTTGTGATTGAATGGACTAGTGTTGTTAGGAAGAAAAAAAATAATGAGGGATTTTATTATTACTTGTCATCATTCATGGACATTGTATATACTATCTGTTAGTGTCAATATCTGCATACTTCCATTAGGGATCAAAATTCGCTCTTTGCATTTTCATTTTAGGGGTCCCATACTGAAAATTTTGCATCATTCCATTAGGTCATGACATACTAATCCACTGATGGTTGTCCTCTCTTCAAAAAATCTAAATTTTTCCCTCATAGAGTATACTTGTTGATCCTTCTTCAGGTTGTCTTCAGTTATGGTTTCATGATCAATCTGCAGTCATCATTTCATTAGGTCATAGGGCATGATCTCATTAGGTCTTAGGGTTTCACTACCAAGGTCAAAAGTTTGATTTTAAAGTGTAAATAAAGGTCAACAAGGGTATGAGGATGATTGATAAATCAAGCATGATGATTTGTAAGCCATAGCTACTGAGTTATTATCTTTTAACCTAATGTAATTTTCACCTCAAAAACATGTTTTTGAGGTGAAAACAAAGTATTTTAAGTTTATTTTTATTTCATATGTAATTCTAAGTCCCTATATGTAATAATTGATCTCAGCTACACCAGAGAATTTCTCTTTGCTACAAGACAAAGAAACACTGCAAAAATCAAGTCAAATTGAGCATTTATCCACCTGCAAAGACATAAAAAAGAAAAAGGAATTAAAACAGAGTTTTAAAGAAGAACAAGAAACATTAGAAAAGTGGGTTTTTCAAGTGAAAAATCAAAACCCACTCCTATTTAAGCCCTCACATTTCATTTTCAAATTCATTATCTTCATTTTCCAAGCAAGGATTGAAAAGGTGAGAAAAGAAGACAAGCTTGAGTGAGTTAGAGTGAAGAAAGCCCGGCATTGTGCATTTGGAGACCGGCATTGCGCTTTTGCCCGATTTTCCCAGTGAAAATTCAGATAGGCGATGTACTTTTGTCCTAGAGTTGTGCTTCTGAGCGTTGGCACTGCACTTTTAGCAGGAGAGCCCAAAAACCTGAAAACCCTCAAGAAAACTTCAAAATTTCCCTTGCTTTCCATCATCACAAGTAATTAGATATCCCTCACCTTGGTTTTGATTCGCAAATCTAATTTATAAGCATCATTTTCCATGTTTAATCTCAAACCCTAAAATCTCCCTAATGATGCTTAAACCCTAAATCCTTACTATTCATCTTAGCACCTAGCCTTACAGTCCTAAAATTCCCCTATCCCTATTTCCCTATCTCTCTATCCCTTTTTCCCCTTTACCACTATTCCATATCATTCACATTCCCCTTTGTCCCTCTTCCCCTTGAACAAATCTCAAGCAAACAAAACCATCCCTCTCATTTCCTACTCCTCCATTCATTTCCTAGCCACAAGCTCATCTTCCATCACCTCATTCCTCATTCCTATACACCTCAACCGAGACTATGAGGAGGAGAACAAAGGCAGTGACACTTCAGCAGATAGAGCCATGCAATTGAGAAAACTACACAAGGGAGGTAGGATTATCATAGAAGAGCCATCAAACCTTAGGGAATTGCAGGCCTCTGAGTTGGCTGTCATATGTTTCAGATACCTTGGTTGCTATGAATTCTATGAATATCTTCAAGACAACAAGGTGACTCTTGCTGGGGTAACTTTCACCATTTCATCTTCCATCATTTCAGATGCCACTGGGATTCCTTATGTAGGGGAGAAGTGGTTCAAGTGCCTGGATCTGCATGAGTACTATTATGAACCTTATATCAAACCCCAATACAGAAATGAGGTGAAGAGACTTTTTCCTTTCATATTTCTTGAGAACAAGTATGTCCCCATGATGAAAATCATCATGAAGTATTTCACTTGTGAGGGTAGGTTCTCCAGGTTGTACACTTATCACATCAGGCTCCTCATGCATTTTACCAGGGTGAGGATGTTAAACCTCCTTACTACTTGTTCAGGAGTATTGAGAAGATGGCTTTTATTGTCCAAAGGAAGCCATACCCTCAGTAGATGAGCAACCTTTATCATTACTCCCTAATCAAGCTCATTGTGCTTCATCATCTCTATCTCCTTAACATCCCTTGGGAGACATTTATTTCTCATGAGATCTTCAGGGGTACTCAAATTCCTCCACTAGTGTGTCAAGAAGCAGGAGGACCTTCTAGTCTAGTGAAAATAGATGAGGAGACCAAGGAGACAAGAACTACTAAGGTGCCCATTTACATGACATACCAGAGAGCCACTAGGAGATTATTTGCAATAGATATGCAAGTTTTTTCTGCACAAAATGTGGAAGGGGCCTTGCCTTCTTCATTAGATCATAGGAAAGTGTTTTCTCCACCGGATGGGGAAGGGGCCTTGCCTTCTTCATCAACACAGTAGGTACAGGTGCAGCAGCTACACAAAGGAAAGGAAAAGATGTTGGATGATGATGAGGAGGAAAGGGACTTTGACTTGACAGAGCATGATGACCTGGAACAACATCACTCTCATCATGACATGGAAATCATTCATTTAGAGGCCTAAGATAAGGAAACAATAAAAGACATCATCATACGGGAACGAGAGGATTAAGTATAGGATCTGATGGACAATTTAGAGAGGACCAAGTATCTCATCACATACTTAGAGCAAGAAAAAAATCAGTTGAGTGACAAACAAGTCCTCATGGAGCTATAAATGCTCAAGGAAAAAAGGCAAAGTGGCAAAGAGACACAAGCCACTTTAACTCCTATTGAGCAGGAGATTGAAGATGATAGGGAGACTTGGCTTGAGAGATTCAACCTACACCTTGAGAAGCTGCTACGGAAGGCCAACAGAGACAATCACATTATCAAACACATGGCCTGTCATTACAAGACACGCAACAGGATTTGCAACAGGTGGGTCAAGAAAATGGAAGCTAGGATAAGGCAGGCCTTGAAAGGAACGAAAGAAGAGGATAGACTTAGGATGCTGGCTGAAGCTTCCTTGGCTCATTAGAGCACATGATGATGGTGGTTCTCACCAATTTTGGGAAATTTTTTAGCAAATTTTTTCATTTGCAAATTTTGGATTTCAATACACAGGAAAACTGCCTAAAAGCGTAGTGCCACCACCACTGCGCTTTTCCTAGGGGCACCCATTTAAGAAATGGTTTGCATTTTTGGATTCAGAGCAATGATAACATGCACCCTAGCAATCTTCAAAGCTTTTGGGGCAGAACGGATCCACCAAAAGGTCAAAAAACACCCTAAAAATGACCTTTCTGCCACTTTTTGGACACACAGAAGTAGTATTTGGAGAATTAGGTTTTGAAGGGTCAAATGAGATCCAAATGCAGGCATTCTAGGTGATTTGGAACGTAGACTTGAATACCTTTCCAATTAACTATCATGGGCTCAATTTGGATGTCAGGAAGGCCTCCAAAAGGGACTTGAAATTGGCGCTACGCATTTGACAGTTTTGCTCAGGGTTGCTATTTTTCCAGTTTGACTGTAATCATGAATTCTCTCTCACATTGGATGATTTACCATTGTAAATGATGACTTGGAATGTAATTATTATAGAAAAATAGTGATATAGGATAGATTCATTTTTTTAGGAGTTAATTTGAGCTCAAATGAACCAGTTTTTCACTTTTAGAGGCAAGTTGTTAATGATGCCTATATTCATGTTTCTTGTTCAGTATCAGTTAGATTAGATCCTCATATTAGGGATTCAACCCCTGAGGGTGGGAGGAGGTTTAATACTTGTCTATATATTCTTCTTCTTTCTCTTTGTTGAGGGTTGGACTCATTTGGATGCTCAGACTTTGATTGTACAACTTTTATAAGCAGTTTGGCAAGAGATTAATAAGAATTGCAGCTATTTTTATGGGATCCCTGTGGTATAGATTTTTAGTACAATTTATTCTTCTATAATTATATTTTAATGTGTTTTATGTATGCCATTAATCATTTCATTGATTCTAATTGAATTTTCTCAAGTTTGATAGGCAGAATTCATTGCATCAGTGCTCTGCCTTGGGAAACCATTCACCATTTCATGTTTTATGTAGTCCAGGAAGGATCCATGGTTTTCACATGCCCTTCTTAGCTTCTCACCAGTCTTAAACATCTCACCTCATCAAGCCCTAGAATGCTAAATCCTATTCCTACCTTACCCCATTGAACACCCTACAATTCTAACCTAATTCCTTAGACCTAAACTGTCTAGCTCCTCCTAATCCAGCAAAACCCCTACAAAATCCAAACAAAACCTTCATGCTACTATACCTAGCGTAATATCCTTTACCTGATCCAGTTACCTTGGCTGAGATCCTTACATAGAGAGCCCTCTCCCAGCCTAGTAGGGATAGCTAATATGCCAAGCATGGTTTGTGGTTACCCTGGCATTTCCTTCCTTCAGCCTGAGGTTCAATCCAAGTGATAACATAGTGGCAACCATACTAGGGAATGAAATTCTAATCACCCCGATAATATATTTCATTTAAATTCTTGAACTTTCGTATGATGAGTTTTAGAATTTATTAGGCTGAAATAGAAAGATGTAAAGCAATATAGAAAAATTTGAAATTTGAGCACACTGGCTTCAAGAAAGTATACTAGGGCCAATCCAGATCCAAATCCTACCCCAGTAGTGGATAATCCTAACTTGATTTCAAGAAGACTCAAAAGACAAGAAAGTTTAGTTAGCTTAACGCCTTCGATAAAAGTAGATTCCTGCCCGGATGAGTGGTTGTTCTTAGAAGATCTCCCTTTTGATTTGTAGTTTTACCTTTATCTATTTAGAACCAAATTTGAAAGTGCAATTGATGATATAGTTCTAGACATAGAGTTTATTGCAGATCTCAAAGTTCAAAAGGAAAACCGATCAATTGATGAGTATATCCTAAATTCCCCTCAATCATCCCTTACTACTGCTAAGATCCTTGAGTTTTCTAAACCGATGTCCACTACCCTTAGTTCATCATTATTCCGTCAACTTCTGAAGTTCATTCCAAACCCCTGTTTATACCTACACTTCCCCTTCAACCTATCATATCCCATCAAACACCTATTACTCCTAGTTCTCCAACAACTACTCCATCAACCCCTAGTAGTCCAATTGTTGTTTTAAATCCACCTCAATTCATGGCTGCTTGGTATGCACCCCTTGTTTTACCTCAGAATCTTGGTGCTATCCCCACTAATTACCAAAGTAAAATGCCTCTCTTTTATGCCACTCAGAACATTATAGCTCAGCAACATGTTGATAAAATGAATGACTTCTTTGACCTCCATGAGGTAGAGATAGAAGATGTGACTATGAGATTGTTTGTACAAAGCCTTGGAGGTGAAGTTCGAAAATGGTTTATAGCTTTACCCGCAGCCTCTATCACCACTTTACCAGTCCTCCATAGGAAATTCCTGGATGAGGGTGAGGTAAAAAAGAATCCACTTCAATTTTGTCTGATTATGAAAATATCAAAAGGAATGTCGGTGAAAGTGTGCAAGATTATTGTGTGAAGTCTAATGCAGCATTTAATGCTATTCCAGCCAACATTAAACCACCAGAGGGGTTAGCTTTGCTCAAGTTTCTAGACGATTTCAATACTGATATGGCATATCAGTTACAAGAACATGATCCCACCACATTAGAAGACATGTAGAAGAACGTTGTGAGTGTAGAAGCAAATTCGCTGGCCAAAAGAGAAAGAATGAGATATGAAAAGAGAGTGACCATAAAGGAGGAAGCATCTACCTCAGATGTCAAGATGGATACTTTGATTCGAATAGTGGAGAGGATGGTTGATCGTCTGACCATCACAGATAGACCTAAACCTCCAATCAGGAATCCAAATTTTGGAGGATATCAACAGCCCCAATTCCTTATCAAGCAAAGAGAACAAAAGGAACTGGACCAACCAGCACAACAACGGTAGATCAGAACTCCTTTGCAGTAGAATTATGTTCAAGAAATGGAAGAAGAAGATGACGATGATCCGATAATTGAAGCAAACCATTTTTTCACTACCGATGGTATGCCCATTTTTCTGACAGAAGATGGATAATATGTAGAGGTTCCAGAAATTCAAACGGATGAAGATTACATATTAGCAAAAAATGTAGTTTTGGAGGCTGAGTCTGATGATTATCAGCGAGATTATATGAATTCTTTGACAACACAGCAGAGGCAATATTCTTTGAGGAGCATAGATGTACCGATCAATCCCATTTAGAAAAGAAAGGATGTGCAATCAAAGAATGACTCCTCAAACATTCAAAAGAAAGGAAAAGAGCATGTTGATCTGAGTTCCAGCAAAGTATCATCACTAAATATAATTGCAAATGAGAAGAACAATTAGCAAAATGCAGTGAAAGAGCAAGTAGAAAAGAAGGTCATTGTTGTCAAAGAGGTAGAAAAATTTTCATCCTTTAATTTAGAGAGTGAAATTGCTAAATTAAAAGTGTCCATTCCTTTGACTGAGCTGGTAAAGAATAGAAACTATAAACACCATGTATCTAGAATTTTGCAAATAGATCCTTTGTCAGACATGGTAAATGTCGAAGATGATCATCCTGAACTCATTTTTGGCCCAGCCATAGAAGGTCAACCTGAAGATAGTGAAGTCCCTCCCTTTTATCTGAGTGTTAGACTACATGAGTACATTCTCCATAATGCCATGTTTAATTCCGAAGCTTCTCACAATTTGATTCCTAAAGCCATTATGGAGAAGTTGGGCCTGGATATTACCCAGAAATATCATGATTTGTACTCCTTTGACTTTGGTAGAGTTCGTTGCATTTTTCTTATCAAAGATTTGGTGGTGTCTTTAGATCAAATCCCAGCCAAAAATGTTTTGATGGATGTAGTTGTTGCTGATATACTGCCTCGATTCAATATGATCTTGTCTAGATCGTGGGGTGCTAAACTCAAGGACACTTTACAACTTGAATTATCTTATGCTACCATTCCTGCTTTCGATCAATTGAGGAAGTTGTACCGGGAAAAGAAAATGAAATACATGATCACTAGTAAAGAGAAGCTTGTGAATCATCCAATAAATGTTGTACATACTGATTTAAAATCATTTGTTTTGTACATTGATAGTGGATTAAATGATGTAGATATTCAGCTTGTAGAAGTAGATGATGTACCATAAATTTCCGAGAATTTTAGGGCAATCCTTAATTAGGAAAAGGAGAAAGTAGCAAGTTCTTCTGAGCAGTCTACACAGTAGCAAAAGGTCAGTGAAGAGCAGAAAAATGAAATAATCAGCCAAGGTAAGGTAGAGAAGGAAACAAAATTTCAGCATCTAGAAGATGAAGCTGACCTTTGGAGCATGGACTTCGATGGCGCTGTGGGTAAGGACAATGCTAGTATAGGAATTTGGATTTGCGGCCTTGCTTTCCATCCTACCAAAGTCCCAAGTAATGTCAGAGTATGTTCTTACAAGTTGGCTTTTGATTGCTCTAACAATGAAGTGGAGTATGAGACTTTGATTACGGGTCTTAAAATTTTGAAGAAATTGAATGCAAAAAGGATTTCTGTCTATGGTGATTCAGAGTTGGTAATCAAACAGGTAAAGGGAGAATATCAAGGAAAGCATCTGCGGATGAGAGCCTATAGAAATGTAGTCCTAGTTATTTTGAGAATGTTTCCTAAATATACCTTAACAACAATACCCCGGACTCAAAACATTATTGCAGATTCACTCGCCACTGCGGAAAGCAATTTGAATATCCCAATGAACTCCAACAACAAGTTTGAAATTCATGTCAAACATCGACCTACTGTTCCAGATAATTTGAGGTATTGGCAAGTGTTTTGGGATGATAATGAAATCAATTCCTTTTTCCAAAATGAAGGAAAGTTCAAGAATTCTTCCATTGATGATGATTGTGATTCTGGTGAACAAGAGATTGAGGTGAATCAGATGGAGGTATTACAGTTGAAGGATAGAATTATTCCTAGAGGTCTCATAGCTTTAGAGGAGCTTTTTGATCAAGATGATGTGGCAAGAAAACTGAGCTTGGTTCCTACCGACAAAGGAATTGAAGATGTCAATCTTGGAACAGCTGACAAACCCAAGTTTGTAAAGTTGTAAAAAGCATTGTCTCCCGAGGTAAAGGCCAAGTATGTTAGATTACTTTCTAAATTTTCTGATGTTTTTGCGTGGGATTATTTAGATTTGAAGGTGTATGACAAGGATATAATTCAACATACTATTCCTATCAAGCCAGACCAAAAGCCTTTTAGACATAAGTTGAGAAGGATCAATCCAAAGTTGCTACCATCCATTGAGAAAGGGGTAAACAAATTGTTCCAATTTAGTATTATTGTTCCGATCAGATTTTCTAAATGGATTTCGAATTTGGTCCCAGTACGAAAGGAGACCTAAGAAATAAGGTTGTGCATAGATTTCCAGAACCTCAGCAAAGTATCCTTAAAGGATAATTACCCACTTCCAAAGATGGACCATATTCTGCAAAGAGTAGTTGGAGTATCACAGATGTCACTACTTGATGGTTACTCGAGCTATAATCAGATCTTGGTGCATGAAAAACACCAAGACAAAACTACCTTCACAACACCTTGGGTAACTTTTCAGTATGTGAAAATGCCATTCGGATTGAAGAATGTCAGAGCCACTTTTCAGCGGGCGATGGACATAGCTTTTGCTAATGAGAAGGATGTTTTCTTGGTTTTTTATTTAGATGATTTGACAGTATTTTTGGTTCTGATGATGAACACTTGCACCACTTAAGGGTTTTCTTTCAGAAATGTAGGAAGTTCAGGATTTCTCTCAACCCCAAGAAGAGTCTTTTTGCCATGGACGAGGGTAAACTCCTTGGTCATATTATTTCTAAAGATAATATTCACATTGATCCTTCAAGTGTGGAGGAAATTCAGCATATAGACTTTCTACGCAACAAAAAGGAGATTCATGCTTTCAATGGTAAGATGAATTTCTTAAATAGATTTATACCAAATTTGGCTGAACATTTACATGAAATGACTAATATGTTGAAAAAGGACAACACTGTGAAATGGACCGAGGATGCCATGAAGTCATTTAATTTGGTAAATTTTTCTTTAACCACAATGCCAGTCTTGATTAGTCCTAATTACACTCATTATTTCATTATATTTTTATTTGCATCTAAGCACACCATGGCTGCAGTATTGATGCAAAAGAGAGATCAGGTGGAGCAACCCATTACTTTTTTCAGTACGACTATTCGAGATGCTACCTTGCAGTATAATATCATTGAAAAACAAGCACTGGCTCTCATAAAAGCATTGAAGGATTTCAAAGTGTACATTCTGCATTGACATACCATAGCATATGTTCCTAATGCAGTAGTAAAGGATGTTCTGATGAAAACTGATCTAGAGGGAAGAAGAGGTAAGTGGATAGCAACAATGTTGGAATATGATCTAGAGATTAAGCCCACTCAACTGATCAAGGGACACGGCTTGGCAAAACTGATGGCAAAATCAAATCTACATGCTTTAGACATAAATCTCATTGTAGCAATGTCGGAGGATGAAGATGGTGGCTCACTCATTCAAGTCTTAGAAATGTTTCTCAAATTACCATGGTATTCTGATATAGTTTATGTTCTTCAGCATCTTTCACCACCTCCTAGAATGTCAAGAAGTAAAGGTAGATCACTAAAACTCAAATCTGCAAAATTCTGCATTTTAAACAATGCTCTTTATTGGAAAGATCCAGGAGGGGTTCTTCTTAATTTTTTGGTTGAAGACGAAGCTTAGCAGGTAATGAATGATTTTCATCGAGGTGATTGTGGTGGTCATTTGTTTTGGAAAACAACAGCTAACAAAGTGTTGAGAGCAAGATATTATTGGTTGACTTTATTTTCATATTTGTATAAGATAGTGATGAGCTACCATGAATGCCAAGCTTTTCAAGGAAAAAGGAAGTTGCTTCCTCTTCCTTTGAAACTAGTTGAAGTAAATGCACCTTTCCAATAGTGGGGAATTGATTCCATAGGGGAAATCCATCCTATATCATCAGCACAACACCTATGGATCTTGACAGCTACCGATTACTTCACCAAGTGGATTGAGACCATTCCGACAAGGCAAGCCATAGATATGGTAATTATCCAACTTTTAGAATCTAATATCTTGTCTCGTTTTGGTTGCCCTCACAAGATTATAACAGATAACACAACAACATTTAAGTCCAAGAAGATGGTGGAGTTTTACAAAAAGTACAATATTACATTGGGTCATTCCACAGCATACTACCCGCAGAGCAATGGATTGGCCAAGTCATCAAATAAGTCCTTGGTTTACATAATCAAGAAAATGTTAGAGGAAAATAAGAAGAATTGGCATCAAAAGCTTGTTAATTCCTTGTGATCTGACAGAGTGAGTAGCAAGAAATCCATAGGTATGTCACATTTTGAGTTGGTTTATGGTACTGATACAGTATTTCCTACATCACTTGCAGTCCCGATCATGATATTACTACAGGAAGTTGGCAACGAAGAGGATGATATTCAGTGTAGAATTAATGAAATGATTCACCTTCAGAAAATGAGAGAAGAGGTTTCCCAAAACACCTTATGGTTGCAAGAGAAGATAAAGAAGATCTATGACCACAAAACCAAAGCAGAAAAGTTTCAGTTGGAGGATGTAGTGTTGCGGAAAGATGCACAGAATGAGGAAAAGTGAAAGCATGATAAGTTTGACAATCTATGGAAAGGACCATACAAAATATCAGCCTATCAAGGACAAAATTCCTTTTTGTTAAAGGAAATGGATGGTCAGGATTGTTCAGGAGGGCCAGTTAATGGTAAGCTCCTTAAGCATTACTACTTTTGAGGTTGTTCCCTGAAGGTACCTCACCTTCACTGTATATACCAATTTGATTTTCCTTGCAAGTTTTCAAGTACACTACCATTTGAGCTTGGGGCCTAAAGTAAAGGCTATAAAGTTTGAATGATTAGTGTCAAGTTTGGTCGATTTGGTTTATAGTCAAGTTTTGAGTCAATTTGGTTGAGAGTCACTTTTCAATTGTATTGAGTCATTTTTCATTTTTTTTGTTTTGACTGTATTGCCCAATGGATGAGGCACTTTTTCTACGGTGTTCTTGACACCTCCAAGGAGTTGTCATTCCCAATAAGGCCAATGTTAGTGTCAGTATCTGCATACTTCCATCAGGGATCAAAATTCGCTCTTTGCATTTTCATTTTAGGGCTCCCATACTGAAAATTTTGCATCATTCTATTAGGTCATGACATACTGATCCACTGATGGTTTTCCTCTCTTCAAAAAATTCTAAATTTTTCCCTCATAGAGTATAATTGTTGATCCTTCTTCGGGTTGTCTTCAATTATGGTTTCATGATCAATCTGCAGTCATCATTTCATTAGGTCATAGGGCATGATTTCATTAGGTCTTAGGGTTTCACCATCAAGGTCAAAAGTTTGATTTTAAAGTGTAAATAAAGGTTAGCAAGGGTATGAGGATTATTGATAAATCAAGCATGATGATTTGTAAGTCATAGCTACTGAGTTATTATATTTTAACCTAATGTAATTTTCACCTCAAAAACATGTTTTTGAGGTGAAAACGGAGTATTTTAAGTTTATTTGTATTTCATATGTAATTTTAAGCCCCTATATGTAATAATTGATCTCAGCTACACCAAAACATTTCTCTTTGCTGCAAGACAAAGAATCACTGCAAAAATCAAGTTAAATTGAGCATTTATCCACCTGCAAAGACACAAAGAAGAAAAATGCATTAAAACATAGTTTTAAAGAAGAACAAGAAACATTAGAAAAGTGGGTTTTTCAAATGAAAAATCAAAATCCACTCCTATTTAAGCCCTCACATTTCATTTTCAAATTAATTATCTTCATTTTCCAAGCAAGGAGTGAAAAGGTGAGAAAAGAAGACAAGCTTGAGTGAGTTAGAGTGAAGAAAGCTCGGCATTGTGCTTTTGGAGACCGGTGTTGTTCTTTTCACCTGGCACTGTGCTTTTACCCAATATTCCCAGTGCAAATTAACACAGGCGCTGCGCTTTTTTCCTGGCGCTGCACTTCTGAGTGTTGGCACTGTGATTTTAGTAGCAGAGCCCAAAAACTTCCAAACCCTCAAGCAAACTTCAAAATTTCCCTTGCTCTCCATCATCCCAGGTAAGTAAATATCTCTCACCTTAGTTTTGATTTGTAAATCTAAGTTATAAACATCATTTTCCATGTTTATCTCAAACCCTAAAATCTCCCTAATGATGCTTAAACCTTAAATCCTTACTATTCATCCTAGCACCCAGCCTTACAGTCCTAAAATTCCCTTATCCCTATTTCCTTATCACCATATCACTTTTTCCCCTTTACCACTATTCCATATAAGTCACATTCCCCTTTGTCCCTCTTCTCCAAGAGGAAATCTCAAGAAAACAAAACCCTCCCTCTCATTTCCTACTCCTCCAATCATTTCCTAGCCACAAGCTCATCTTCCATCCCCTCATTCCTCATTTCTATACACCTCAACCTTGCAAAAATGGACCTGGAAGACCAAGACTATGAGGAGGAGAACACAAGTAGTGACACTTTAGCATATAGAGCCATGCAACCGAGAAAACCACACAAGGGAGGCAGGATTATCAGAGAAGAGCCATCAAACCTTAGGGAATTGCAGGCCTCTGAGTTGGCTATCACATGTTTCAGATACCTTGGCTGCTATGAATTCTATGAACAAGTAGAGAGAGTTCAATATCACCCAGAGCTCACTAGACTTTTTGCAACCCATCTTTAGGACAATGGGGTGACTCTTGTTGGGGTAACTTTCACCATTTCATCTACCATCATTTTAGATGCCACAAGGATTTCTAATTTAGGAGAGAAGTGGTTCAAGCGCCAAGATTTGGATGAGTACTATTATGAACCTTATATCAAACCCCAGTACAGAAATGATGTGAAGGGAGTATTTCCTTTCAAATTTCTTGAGAACAAGTATGTCCCCATGATGAAAATCATCATGAAGTATTTCACTTGTGAGGGTAGGTTCTCCAGGTTGTACACTTATCACATCAGGCTCCTCATGCATTTTACCAGGGTGAGCATGTTAAACCTCCCTTACTACTTGCTCAAGTCTATTGAGAAGATGGCTTTTATTGTTCAAAGGAAGCCATACCCTCAGCAGATGAGCAGCCTTTATCATTACTCCCTGATCAAGGTAATTGTGCTTCATCATCTCAGTCTCCTTAACATCCCTTGGGAGACCTTTATTTCTCATCAGATCTTTAGGGGTCCTCAAATTCCTCCACCAGTGCCTCAATAAGCAGGAGTACCTTCTAGCCTAGTGAAAATAGATGAGGAGGCCAAGGAGACAAGAACTATTGAGGCGCCTATTTACATGACATACCAGAGGGGCACTGGGAGATTATTTGCAATATATAGGCAAGTGTTTTCTCCACAGAATGTGGAAGGGGCCTTGCCTTCTTCATCAGCTCATAGGTAAGTGTTTTCTCCATGGGATGTGGAAGGCACCTTGCCTTCTTCATCAACACAGCAGGTACAGGTGCAGCAACTGCACAAAGGAAAGGAAAAGATGCTAGATGATGATGAGGAGGAAAGGGACTTTGACTTGTGTTTAGTCAATTTAATTTCCTAAATTTATTTGCATAAATTATCAACCGAGGCTTGTAAGCTGATGAAGTGTAGTGCATTGTATGTGCTAGTTAACCCTTCTTACTTTGTTGTTTTGTATTTTTATATTGTTTTGTTTTGGGGGTTTCGTTAATTCCTAATGATGTACAGTATGAATTATGAGAAACTAAGTCTAAATTTCCTAAAGGTGAACTAATCATAATCTAAATTAAAGGAAGGAAAAATGGAGTATCTATCCTAACCTATCATTTAATCCTAAGTCAAAATTAAAAGGTGAAGCTATAAGGCAGATTGAAATAATTACAAAGAATGAAAACTGACTAAAGCACTTTTAGTTGTCCAAGCCTCCAATTTTGAAAGACAACTTTTTTGAGATGGAAAACAAGCAACTTATTGTACTTTATAGTTTAAAGAACTAAATCAAATATGCAGAGAGTAACTATTTGATTTCAATCCTTGTGTGAAGTGAGTGTTCAACCATTTAGATGACAAAAAACATGTATCCACACAGTGCATTGGCAATCTGAACTAAGAAATAAATAACAGAGGAAACAAAGTAGTAGGCAAACTAATCAACAATGCATCCTTGTTACTTTTCCACCTTACCCTATTAAAACAAAACATGTTTCATTTATGAAATAGATAGGAGAAACAAGACTACACCATCAAATTCTAACATTATGCTACTGAACGGAATTGAAAGAAAACAAGCTACAGGAAATCAATCTAAACTACAAACACCGCTTAAAAGTAAATAATGAAACTAAAATGAACAGTAAACAAAATAACAAAATAAAAAACCTCCTTCAGTGCAGGGGCCCTCTACAACTGACTGAGTTGAGCTGCTAACTAGCTGAAGATACTCTTGCAAATGATCACTTGGTCAAACACGGCTTCATATTATTAACAGAAAAATAAGTTCCAAAATTATAGATATGTAAGTCTGAGCTTAATACATATAGAAATT
>APFE030359302.1:71284-85195 GCA_000404065.3 Pinus taeda
CTAGTTTGGACCTCTTAAGATGGGTGCTTCAGAAATTTTTGTTTTTAAAGTCTCAAATGCTAACTGGCAGTCAGGGTTCCAATTGAATTCACAATCCTTGATGAATAATTTGAAGAGTGGGGATGCTATTTTAGTGAAACGTTCTATAAATTGTCTATAGTATCCTGTGAATCCTATAAAACTTCGAACATCCTTTTGGCAATTTAGAATTGACAATTTAGAGATGACTTCTACTTTAGATTTATCAACTTTAATCCCATCTCTTGAAATGTGATACCCTAAAACAATACCTTCTGTAAACATCATAAAACATTTTTCATGGCTTAGTGAAAGGTTTGCTTCCTTACATCTTTTAAGAACTTTTTCTAAAATTTCCAAAGCTTCTTCAAATGTATTCCCATAGACTATAAAATCATCCATATATACCTCTACACAATCATGTATTAGATCAAAAACAAATTCCTAGTATTGCTCTTTGGAATGTTGCAGGTGCATTACATAACCTAAAAGGAAGTACTCGGTAGGCATAAGTTCCCCATGGACAAGTAAATGTGGTTTTATCTTGATCTTTAGGTGCCACCTGAATCTGATTATAACCACTAAAGCCATCCAAGAATGAGAAATACTTCTTACCTGCTAATGTATCTAACACTTGATCTATAAAGGGCAAAGGAAAATGATCTTTAAGGGTAGCTTTATTCAATTCTCAGTAATCAGTGCACACCCTCCATTTACCATTATTTTTAGGCACAATCGCTAAAGGAGAAACCCATTGGATGTCTGGAATTGGATAAATGAAGTTTGCATTCAACAATTTTTGCAACTCTTCTTTCACAATTTCCCTAAGATTTGGATTCATTCTTCTTTGAGGTTGTCTGATAAGTCTACAATTTTCCTCAATGTAGATGTGATGAATACAATTCTTAGGACTAATTCCTTTCATGTTAGTATATTCCCGTGCATATGCAGTAGAATGTTGTTGTAATGTCTTGATTAGATTTTCCTTTTGTAATTTCTCCAAATTATTGTTTATATTCAGTGTTCTCCCTGGAAAGATTTCAATTGTAGAGCTACGAAATTCTTCCATAGAATAAAGAGACATCTACCTAGATCACAAATATTCAATGTTGGATTTTTCTTGAAATTGATCATGTTCATATTCTTGAGATGATTCAAAATTTTCCATTGTATTTAAGATTTGACTATCTTCACTAATATCTAAAATAGTAAAAAGAGGTTGAATGTCATTTTCACCATCAATCCATTCCTTGTCATCTATTTCTGTGATTGTTCTTACTAGAGGATATAGAGTGAATTTCTTTGTTGAATTCCCATCATAAATATACATATCAGCAGATATACATCTAATGAAAGCATTAGATGTGGCCAGCCAATGTCTTCCTAATATGAGTGGATGTCCTCCTAGATTGTTCTTGGGGTTCAAGATCATAAAATAAACAATATATTCCCAAGAATCTAAGGATATTGAAATATCTTCTAACACTTCATCTGGTTTCATTGCATATCTGTTTGCTAATTGTAGTAATGTAGGTGTGTAAAGAAGATTAGGAAGCTTGAGCTGTTCCATGGTTTGTTTGCTCATGATGTTTATTGCTGCCCCTAAATCAATCAATTTATTTGGAATTTCAACTCCATTGATATGTGTTTTCACAATTGGACTTCCTAGACCTACATATTTTTGTATGGAAATTTTTCCCATCATTATATATGTTATTTTTCCTACTAGGGGAATTCTTTTTGTTTCTTTTGATTTTATTCCTGGTTTCTTTATACTCAACTCCTTTATTGTTTTAGCTAGAATTAGAATCTCCTTAATGGCTTGTAACAAAGTAATTTTGATACAGAGATTTTTCAATTCATCTAGAAAATCATAATTGAGCGACATGATCTGTTTTCTACTCCTCTATCTACTTGTAGTCTTTCAGGAAAAGGAGGTGCAGAGGTAGATACTGGCTGCTCAATGATAGGAGTTGATTTTACTGGTTATTTCTGTTTTTCATTTTTAGTATTTTCGTTTTGGAGAGATGTTCCCTCAAAACATTTATTGGGCTGTAGCTTCCTCAGAACTGTCTTGTTCCTGAATAACTACAGAAGGTCTTTCCTTTTCTAATATCCTACCAGATCTTAACTGAACATCATTAAGATCTAGAGGAGTGATCATATAAGTTGGAAATTGTTGTCCTTCCACCATGTAAGTATTCTGAGGATTTTTATTGTTGGGGTTTGGTAATGGTTGGGCAGGTAGCTGATTTGGTTTCTGCTTAAATGGCAGCAAGAGTTGAGGACTTTGGTTTTGTTGTGGATTCCAGGAATCCAGGAAGTCCAATTGTGAAAACACATATCAATGGAGTTGAAATTCCAAATAAATTGATTGATTTAGGGGCAGCAATAAACATCATCAGCAAACAAACAATGGAGCATCTCAAGATTCCTAATCTTCTTTACACCCTTACATTACTGCAATTAGCGGACAGATCTCTAATCAAACTAGATGGAGTGTTAGAAGATATTTCAATATCCTTAGATTCTTGGGAATATCCTGTTGATTTTATGATCTTAACCCCCAAGAACAATCTAGGGGGACATCCACTCATATTAGGAAGACCTTGGCTGGCCATAGCTGATGCTTTCATTATCTGTAGATCTGGTGATATGATGGGAATTCAACGAAGTAGTTCACTTTATATCCTACAGCAAGAACAATCACATAAATAGATGACAAAGAATGGATTGATGAAGAAAATGACATTCAGCCTCTCTTTACTATTTCAGATATTAGTGAAGATAGTCAAATATTAAATACAATGGAAAATTTTGAATCATCTCTAGAATATGAACATGATCAATTTCAAGAAAAATCCAATATTGAATATTTGTCATCTAGGAAGATGTCTCTTTATTCCATGGAAGAATGTGGTAGCTCTACAATTGAAATCTTTCCACAGAGAACATTGAACATAAACAATAACTTGGAAAAATTACAACAAGAAAAGCTAATCAAGACATTACAACAATATTCTGCTACATATGCATGGGAATATACTGAAATGAAAGGAATTAGTCGTAAGATTTGTATACACCACATCTACATTGAATAAAATTGTAGACCTATTAGACAATCTTAGAGAAGAATGAATCCAAATCTTAGGGAAATTGTGAAACAAGAGCTGCAAAAACTACTAAATGTAAACTTCATCTACCCAATTTCAGATAGCCAATGGGTTTCCCCTTTAGTATTTGTGCCTAAAAAGAATGGTAAATGGAGGGTGTGCATCGATTACTGAGAATTGAATAAAGCTACCCTTAAAGATCATTTTCTTTTGCCCTTTATAGATCAAGTGTTAGATAAATTAGCAAGTAAGAAGTATTTATCATTATTGGATGGTTTTAGTAGTTATAATAAGATTCAGGTGGCACCTAAAGATCAAGATAAAACCAAATTTACTTGTCCATGGGGAACTCATGCCTACCGAGTACTTCCTTTTGGGTTATGTAATGCACCAACGACATTACAAAGAGCAATACTAGGAATTCTTTTTGATCTAATACATGATTGTGTAGAGGTATATATGGATGATTTTACAGTCTATGGGAATACATTTGAAGAAGCTTTGGAAAATTTGGAAAGAGTTCTTAAAAGATGTAAGGAAGAAAACCTTTCACTAAGTCATGAAAAATGTTTTATGATGTTTACAAAAGGTATTGTTTTAGGGCATCACATTTCAGGACATGGGACTAAATTTGATAAATCTAAAGTTGAAGTCATCTCTAAATTATCAATTCCAAATTTCCAAAAGGATGTTCTAAGTTTTCTAGGATTCACAGGATACTATAGATGATTTGTAGAAAATTTCACTAAAATAGCATCCCCACTCTTCAAATTACTCGCCAAGGATTGTGAATTCAATTGGAATCCTGATTGCCAATTAGCATTTGAGACTTTAAAAACAAAAATTTCTGAAGCACCCATCTTGAGAGGTCCAAATTGGAAACTACCTTTCCACATTTCAATAGATGCTTCAGATACAAATCTGGGAGCTGTATTTGGACAAAAAGACTTGACTCCCTATGCCATCTACTATACAAGTAAGAATTTGACTCCCACTGAGTTGAACTATACTGTAACTGAGAAGGAATTTTTAGTTTTTGTTCATGTAATCAACAATTTCAGACATTATATAACAGGCTATGAAACCTTTGTTCATACATATCACTTTGCAATTAGATATTTAATGAATAAACCTATTACTAATGGAAGAGTTATAAGATGGCTTTTACTCTTGCAAAAATTCAATATTACTGTGCTAGATAGACCTGGAAAACAAAACACAGTTGTTGATTTTTTGTCCAGAATTAAAAATATCAAAGATGACACTTCGGTTGAAGATAAGTTTCCTGATGAATATCCTTTTGTAGTGACTACTCAAACTCCTTCGTTTGCAAATATTGCTAATTACTTAGTCATAGGGAAATTACCTTCACATTTGTTTCCTAGAGAAAAAATAAAAATCATTCAGATAAGTTCAAGATAGTTATGGATCACTAATGAATTGTATAAAACATGCCCAGATCTTATGATCAGAAGATGTGTTAGGGAAGATGTAATGCATGAGATTCTTAAGGCATGTCATGATGAGCCATGTGGTGGAAACTTTGCTAACAAGAAGAAAACCTATAAAATCCTTTTTTAGGATATTATTGGCCATCCATCTTCAAAGATGCCAAAGAATATGTCAGGAGGTGTGAAAACTACCAGAGGGTAGGGAAACCTGCTCCTTCAAATTAAATACCATTACAAATTCAAGTACTCATTGAACCTTTTGAGAAATGGGCCTTATATTTTTTTGGGCCAATTAATCCTTCGTCTAAGCAAAAGAAGTATATATTGGTATGCACTGATTATGTCACTAAATGGGTAGAGGCCAAAACATTAGCTTTTGCTAATGAAAAATCTATAGTTAATTTTATTTTTTAGGACATCTTCACTCGTTTTGGTGTTCCAAGATAAATTGTGATAGATCAGGGATCTCAATTTACATCTAAAATGGTGAAGGGTCTTGTGAAAGATTACAAGATCAAACATAGGAAATCTACTCCCTATCATCCATAAGCAAATGGTCAAGTTGAATCTACAAATAAGGTGATTGAAGGGATTCTCACTAAGACTGTGCATCTACATAGAAGAGATTGGGTAGAAAGGCTTCCCGCAGCCTTATGGGCCTATAGAACTACATGGAGGAACACAACGGGACATACACCCTATGAACTTGTTTATGGGAAGCAAGCCCTATACCCTATAGAGTTTCATATAAAAACCTTCAGGATGGTAGTCCAATTGGGATTGGATTTATTAGAGGCACATAAACATAGATTGGAGCAACTCAATGAACTTGATGAAATTAGGCAAGATGTAGTCCAAAGAACCAGTATAGTCCAATAATAGAGGGCTAAATGGCATGATAAATATATTAAGGAGACTAAGTTTCAAGCAGGAGATTGGGCATTGTTGTTTGATTCAGAGTGTTAGCACCTAAATCTACCTTAGGCTGAAGGAAGGCAAAATTTCAGGGTAAGCACAAACCATGCTCAGTCTGGTAGCTAGCCCTACCAAAACGAGAGAGGGCTCTCTCCGTGTCACGCTCAGTGAATAAATAAACGATATGGTCTAAGATGACTTACATTGAATATTGATTTTAGGCCAGTAAATAAATATGGATACAAGAAGCAATTTTTTATAAATGACTGAGTTTTTGGGATGTATGGGACCAACGAGCAACAATGAGCAGAGAATTTAACACAAAGGCACATATTACTTCGTGAGGTAGGACAGGCGAAAAGTCTAGCAATTAAATTTGAAGTAATGCGGAAAGGAAAGATTTTTTAGGAGGGTGAAAAGGGCATAAACACATGAATCCTTTTCAACAGAAGAAGAACACATACGTGAAACTTTCCCATAGGCAGAGCAATAAATATGAATTCTACCTTATCTTACTTAGAAAATTTCACTGGAAATGAAGATGAAATGAACTATGAAACAAAACGAATTACATATGAAACATAAAGAGATACATTTGCTACACTCACAACGACATGAATCTCATGAAATAGAGTCACTGCCTTTCATTAATCCTCTGTCAAAATATACAATGAAGAACTGGGTTTCTCTCCCACAGTCTCCCATAAATTACAATCAACCAACCCTTTGCGAATGGTTTGCATACAATAAATAGACTATGTCATGAGGAAATAGAACGACCAAGAGTTGGGGAGTTTTTTGAATTGTTACAAAGTGGAAGTTGAAAGCCAACCATTAGTTACAGGTGTAACGTTACAAAAATGACAAATGGCTTGGGTGACTGCTCGCCTTCCTTTGCCACTTGGATGGAAGACAACCTTTAGTGGAAATACTTTAAATTTTTTCTTAGGAGCCGAAAAAAGTGTAGCATAGATGAGCGGGTCCACTTGGAGAAATTTGCGAATCGAAATGTCGCGAAGCGGAAGTGATTTTGGCCTTTTTCTCTATATGCACCGTGCCTAAATCTTTACGCGCTGTGACAATTTGGAGAATGTTTTGAGGTGCCTTTAGGAGTCCAAATTATGCCCAAGTGTGCTTGTTGGAAAGCTTAGCCTATCTACTTTCCAACCCAAGTGGAATCTATGAATTTGGTGCTCATTTTCCCCTCCAAAACTTCATTCTCCCAAGACTGCTTCCTGTGTGTCAAAATAGGGGCAGAGAGGTCACTGTTTGAGTGTTTTTGACCTCCTGGAGACTCAAATAATGCCCAAATTTCTTGTCCATGCACTAGTAGTCGTGATTTTGCATGATGAATCCAAAAATGCAAGCCATTTGTGATTTGGAGCCCCCAATCCTAAGCGCTGCGCCATTGGCGCGATGCACAGGGAGAAAAAACCTGTGTTGTGACCAAAAATTTGCCATGTGACCAAAATTGTCCGAAATTTCTTGAAATTTGGGCTGGAGATCCTCTATGAGGTGCTATTCTAGGCCATGGAGGCTTCATCCAAGATTCAAAGCTGATCTTTCTCTTTTTGCCTCTTTTGCCTCTTTGTCGCTTTGGTCAATTTTGCCTTCAGACTCCTAATCTGAGCCTTGGAACTCATGTTCCGTGCCCTATAGTGATAGACCATCCACCTCAATATGGTTTCGTCCTTTTCAGCCTTCTTTAGCAATTTCTCAAGGTGGATGTTGATACGCTCGAGCCAAGACTCTCAGTCATTGTTAATCTCTTGCTCTAAGGGAGTGAGCTCAATCCTCCTATGTTGGGCAGCTTAGCAATTCTCACGGATGCTTTGCAGCTCCATGATCTCATGCTGGTCCTCAAGCTATTTTTTCCTCTGCTCCAAATACCTGATAATCCATTTGGCACTCTCCAAATTGAGTGACAAGTCTTGGATCTCTGTTTTCTGCTCCTGGATGGTCCTCCTAAGTTTGGCACTCTCCTCATCTTCATCATCATCATGAATGAGGATGAAATTGGGCTCTTGTTTACCTGATGGCCCCTCTTCATGCATGGGCCTCTTGCCTTTGTCCTGTACCTACGTTGCCGATGTTAGAAGTAAGGCCCCTTCCACCCCAGGTGGAGATAACACTCGCTTTGCTGTTGCGAACAAATGCCTACTACCTCTCTGATATGTGATGAATACTGGGATAGTAGTGGTCTCATGGCGCTCATACTGAGGAGAAGGACCACCTATCTCATGCTCAAACTCCGATAATACCTCTAAAGTGCTGAAGAGATCACGGGAGATGAAGTCATCCCATGTAATGCCCTGCAATCCCAACTGATGATCCACCAAAATCCGGATAATAGCAAAGTGATAAACACTGTTAAGTTGCTGCTGAGGGGTCTTGTGCTACATGAAGGTGTTCATCCTCTCTATGTTCCTACAAATGAAAAATGGGAGGTTCATCATCCATACCCTGGTAAAGTGCATGAGCAAGCTGATGTGATAGGCATATAGACGAGAGAACTTCCCCTCACAGCTGAAGTATTTCATGATCAATTTCATGAGTGGAGCATATTCATCTTTCAAATATCTGAATGGAAAGACTCTTGTGAGCTGCCTCAAGAAATTGGACTTAATGTAAGGCTCATAATGTTGCCTATTCGCCTTCTGTTTCTTGTTCCATTGTTCTCCAACATTCGTTATGACGGTTGCTAATGAGATAGTTTCGGGTGTCAATGTGAAGGTGACCTCGGCCAAGATAGAGTGACCTCCATGTAGGTGAAGCACAAAAATACGGGCCAACTCATGATGAACTCTAACATTAGCCACCCTTTGACAAAATTCAAAACATGATAAATTTTGGAAGCATGACATAGCAAGAGGGCAGGCCTGCAATTCAATGAGGGTGGTTGGCTCATCCCTAACATGTTTGCCACTTTTGTGATATCTCCAGGGAGCTTGTTCTTCTAAGGATGAATCACTCTGGGTTTCCATCTCATACTCCGATGAATGCTCAGATGCCATGAATGTTGTGTGTGTCCTATACTTGGGCTGCCCTTTGATGATGGTATGAAACTAGGTGTTGTTGCGATATCTGCCACCAAGGGGAACAATGAAAAAAGGGAGTGTTAAGAGGGGAATAATATGATGGGAATAGGGGTTATGGGGGAAATTTTGTTCAGGGTTATGTAGGAGGGTTTGGGGATTTGATAAGGTAGGGTTTTGGGGTTTTATAGTTGACAAATGATTGGAGGGGATAGGGAATAGGGGTTTAGTAGTGTTTTAGGGTAGGCAA
Source organism: Pinus taeda (assembly GCA_000404065.3). Classification (NCBI taxonomy): domain Eukaryota; kingdom Viridiplantae; phylum Streptophyta; class Pinopsida; order Pinales; family Pinaceae; genus Pinus; species Pinus taeda. The sequence continues at coordinate 80,067 of APFE030359302.1, forward strand.
AATAGAGAAAAAATGGGATAGGGGGGAAGGGAAAAATGGAGAGAAGGGAAGAAAATGAGAGGGAGGAAGAGCCTTGGCATCAATACCACAAGTTTGCAACCCTAGCAACAATGGCTTTGTTTTTTTCTAGTGGTTAGTTTTATGAGTTTTTGTTGCAACTATAAATAGCCATGAACCACCATAACCTTCACAAAAATACATGAGCCATCAAGATTTAGAGCCTACCTGTCAATTTGAGGGGTTTCAAAGGTGACTTGAGGCAATTTGGCACAATTTCCGGCCTCTGTGGGTGTGTGCCACGTAGCAAAAACAGTGTGCCACACTCTATATATGCATCATGCCCTTGTATTTTTTCCACTGCAGGGTCGTGCTTTGTGCGCCGTGCTCTCTATGTGCATCGTGCCCCTCTGTGTGTGCGACGTGCTCCTGAAAACAACTCCAAACTTCACTCAAATGCGTGCTAGCTTGTCTTAATCATCTTGAAATGCTTTCTCCCCACCTTGGTATGCAAAATGATTATGTTTTTTGTAGAAATCATTTATAAAGACTTTCAAAGTCATGGGTTAAATTTTAGCTTCTTCAAAAACCCACTTTGCTAATGTTTCATTTTGGTTCTTTTCACTAAGTTAATGCAACATTTAATTTCACTTTTACCTTTGAATTTTTAGCTAGAATGATGAAATTTTCGGCACTTTTTGCAGGGGTTGTATGACAGGGAATTTGGCCACAGAAACCATGACTATGCCTGAAGAGATCAACTGGAGACCTTTTTGAAAATTATCACAAATGACACACTGTTTGACTTTTCTTCAAAACAGAGTTTTGAAGAACAGTCGAAGTTTGTCCACATGATGATGAAACTCTTTGAATCATAACTTTATAAGGGTCTCCCTCTGGCCTGCATGGCTTTATTGGACATGTTTGAGGACCAAATTGACTAATCCATAGACCTAATGACTCAAAATGACTCTCGTCCATTAAAGGACTAAACCTTGACTGTCATGGACTTTAGTGAACATTGACAAAAGACTTGAGCCAGCAGGTGCCAGACATGAGGGGAAATGAATGACAAGACCTTTTCTGTCAGATTATGGCATGCCCCTAGAGGAATGTAGCTGAGTGAATGGAGCAGGACTCCTAAAAATGAAATGCATAAAGAGTTTTGATCTCTGTCGGAGGACTAAGAAGACTGACTCTAACACAAAGTTCAAAGATTTTCAAGGGAAGTTTCAAAATCATTGGCTTGGGCCATATGGGATTGAAGAAGTCTTTAATGACAAAGAAGCAAAGGTAAGGACAATAGATGGAAGCAAAATACCTCTTCTTGTGAATGGTCATCAGTTGGAGATATATCAAAAACCAGTTTCAAGAGAGGAGTTTATTAAGATTTTCCAGGATAACTTTGAAATGAAGCTAGTGAAGAAGAACTCTTCTTCTCCACTAACTTAGTCTTTATTTTTCCTAAAATAATAATAATAATAAAAATAAAAAATTGTATGAGGTTGAAAACCAATCATTGATTGGCATCCTTATACAGAAAATACAGAGTGAAAATCAGAGATTTCTGGCATCCTATATTTTCCATTTCCTTTCTGTAATAAGTAGTTACAAAAAGCTACATTCATTTATAGTTTAGAGTCTGCAAATTCATCATCTCATTCCATCTCATTCTGTCCTCATTTTTTTCTACAGTTCCACTTCATCTCACTGTCATATTTCATTTACATTCTATCTTCTTATATTTTTAGCCCATTTCACCCTATTTTTCATCTCATTCCATCTCATTGTCATATATCATTTCCATTTTATTTTTGCATCCATATTTCATAAGCCATATTTAAATTTTCCTTCTTTTCACATTCTGCAGCTGATTCCATTCTACAACTAATATGCTTCTGCAGCTACAACTTACTTATCAGCTTTGGCACAATTGTACAACTTACAAATAAATCATGAATGCAGGGAAATTGAAGAATCAAGTTTTGGAGATGAAGCATGCTCAAAGTACCTATGGATCAACACCAAAAGAATTATAAAGCAAAAGGTTAAGTTCTAAAGGTAAAATGCAAATTTATTTCAAACAACAAGTCATAAACATAATTCATGTATAATATGAATGATCATATGTCTCCTTAACAAGTCGTCATTTGAGTTGACTGCCACTTCATGATATCACGTCTCTGCCACGTCTTCCACATTTGATACAAAACGGTCGATAATGATTTCATCATACTACACCTCCACTACTTTGTACTTAAATGGTCTCTAATAACTCCATCTGTTAACGGTCAAAACTACTTTGTGACCAACATATTCACGTCTCTCCAAACCCTCATCGTCTACTTATTCCATGCAACCCATAGTTCTTTTTCACCATACCCATATTCAGTCCATTTCATAGACCAGGAGAGTAATTTTGAAGGTTAGAAAATTCTATGAAATAGAGCCCATGGGACTCATTTTCATGGCAGAGCCCGTAGGGGCAAAGTTTATGGAAGGGTACCCACAACTCAAGGAGATGCTGCAGAAGGCTAGATGGCTCAATTTCATTGAAAATTTTGATGGATATCGCAAGGAGATCACAAAATCTTTTGCTAGATCATTTGATGGTACAGAAGTAGAGATTGGAGACATTAAGTTTGCAATAACAAAATCTTACATAGCAGAGGCTACATAACTACCAAGACATGGTGAGAGATGGTTCAAAAACAAAGAATTTCATAGTGAATCATGGAAGGTAGCCCTTAGGAACCCAGGTATGGATGTCACTTTGTTTAGAAGATTAATTCCTATTTCAACACTTAAAAATAAATGGAGAAGCATGCTTTTGCTATTACAAAAATTTATTACCTGTGAGGGAAGATTCGGATGCATGTATGTTTATCATATAAGTTTATTGATGAGCTTTCTAGAAAATGGAAACATCAACCTCGCTTTCTTCCTTCTAAATAGTCTAAGGAGGATGGCTTCAAATGTATAAAAGAAAATAGAATTCATAGACACAACTATGTACCATCATGGTTTGGTAAAAATACTGGTTGAGTATCATCTTAAAAGAATAGGAGATACTTGGGAAAACTTCTTAATAAGAAACTATTTCCAAGAGACACCAAAATCGCCTTAAGAGGGTAATGTCAGAAGGAGTAAGAGGAAAAATACTAGTATGACCTTTCAAAGCGAACCTGAGTCCTCCACACAGAAAAATGATGAAGAGTCAGTCTCTCAGATAGAGATCAGGGAGAAGATCAAGTAAAAAGGAAAGATAAAAAAGAAAGCTGGTGGAATTACTGAGAACAAACCTGAATCTTCATTACAACAAGATTATGAACAACTAATCTTAGAAAAATTGACAGAGATTAGGAAACAAATCAAGAGGAAGGAATAGATAAGAAAGGAGAAAAAGGGTACAAAGGAGGAGAACATAAATCCCCTACAACTTAGAAGGAGCTCTAGACTCAGAGGTATGGTAAAGAAGGTATCATCAAAGGGAACATAGTTCATAAATCTAGAAGAAGAAACCCCAATACCATCTCCTAAAAATGTTACATTTCCATATAGTCCTCAAAACTCTCCTAAACAGTATTTTGAAGGTAGCCCCAACAGAGGATCCCCGGGCATGGACCTAGTGCAGCAACAAATTTATGATTACATAGAATCACTCAAAAAGAAAAGTGCCTCAATGGATCACGGATGCTCATCCAATCTAGAACAACCTGTCAATCCACAAGAACCTCTGACTGACTCTCTCAAACAGAAAATCTATGAGTTAGAGATATTGAACAAGCATATCAAGAAAGAAAACAAAACCCTGAAGGAACAAAGAAAATTAGATAAATCCATTCATGATAATACAATACTACACCCATGGCTATGGTACAAGAAGAATAAGAAGTTGAAGAGGAAGAATAGAAACTTGAACAAAACAATCATCAACCTTAAATACAGACTTCTCATGAAGAAACCCAAGATGGAAGTCACTTCAAAGAGGAGCAAGAGAAAAAAGTTAGATGTACTAGTAGAGCTATCTGAGCAAATGGAATAGGAAAGAAGAGTTCACAGTTTTGGCAAAATTTCATGGAGACATGCAATGATTTTGAAGTGGGGGTATGTTGGACCTCAGAATTACTCTCTCTTTGACAATGTTTCTCACTTCTTTCTCTTGTTTTCCATAAAAGAAAGATCCCCATCACTGATAAATGATAGATTTTGTCTCAAGGAAGACATTAAATGATTGACATGTTATACTTTTATGTTTTCGTTATTTGAAATAAGTTTCTGCAAATTAGCTATGGAACATGTTAGCGCTTGGAATTCACCTAGGCTGAGATAGACAAACTCTCAAGGCTACATCAAACCATTTCACCTCGTAGCTAGCCCTACGAGGTATGAGAAGGCTCTCTCGGGTCAAAACTCGATGGATTTTGTCAATATGATGAGTTGACCAATTAGGAACAAGGATTTTAGGCTAGTAAATTGATATGGGGGATTGGTTTAGAGTTTTTGGATTTTTTTGGTGGCAATTGGAGGGAGTGCAACTCAGGGTGCGGGGATTGAGCTCAGTTTTTGCAGGTGATTCCTTGGGGCAAGGTAGGAATCTATGCTGATGCCTTTAGTCTGAAAAAGATGATCAAAGAAGAAAGGAGGAAAGCTAAAGAGGGCAAAAATGGATTTGAATCCTCTCTAGACGGTGGAAAACATAAAATTTAAACAAAATTGAAAGCTGAGCATGGCATGCATGAATTCAAACTTTATCACTTCTTTTGTTAAAACAGCAGCAAGAGATTAAGGAATGAAACACATAAAAACACTTACAATAACAGTAGGAAGCACACCATCAACATAATAATCCACAAGAATCCACAATGAAGTCTGCAAAACCCTGGCCTTCCTTTTCCTCAAATTTGCAGAAAAATACAAGTCAATAATACAATAGCACTTCTCCCTCTAGAGTCCAACCAACAAAATGAGAAGGAGAGGGCATAATATAGAAATTCAAACCTCTTTCCCCACCTCTAGGGGTCGAGCTCATCCTTCTAGGAGCAGTTTGAACTAATTCCAAACTAAGCACTAGATAATAGGCATCTCACCAACTTGCCTCTATTACTTAGCTAACTAATTCATGCATTAAT
>APFE030359304.1:0-16154 GCA_000404065.3 Pinus taeda
GGATAATAAATTATCACCAAAGTATTATGGTCCGTACAAGGTGTTGGAAAAGATTGGTACTATGGCATACAAATTGGAGCTTCCTGCAGCCTCTCGATTGCACCCAGTTTTCCATGTTTCATGTTTAAAGAAGGTTATAGGCGACAAGCTCCCAGTTCAAACAATATTGCCAGAACTTGACGAGGAAGGAAAAATTATATTGGAACCTGAAGCAATCACAGAAACAAGATCTCGACAGCTACGAAATCGATCAGTTTCAGAGTGTCTTATCAAGTGGAAGAACTTATCTGCAGAAGATTCCACATGGGAGGATGAGAATTTTATACAGAAGTATCGAGAACTACTCAAGCGTTGAGGACAACACTTTTTTTGAAGGAGAGGGGCATGTTGGGTCCCTATAATACTAGTGAACCCATTACTATGGTAGTTGTACCCCTTATTAATATTGTTGTGCCCCTATTGCCCCCATATTGTTATTATTGTGCCCCATAGAATCCCTTTATTGTTATTTTTGTGGCTTTATGTTATTATTGTTAGGTCAGCTGGGTTATATTGTGACTCCTTAGACTCCTATATATAGAAAGGAGGTTTTATCATTTGAATCGTCCAAGAATTGCTCATTTATGTAATGTAAAGGAGGTTTCCCCCTCGAAGAGGCTAAATTCTAAGGCGTTGATCTATATTTTCTATCTTTTCTTTAGCTGGTTTCATAATAGAATTGGATACCTCTCTATTAGCTATTAATTTATATGTTCCTTTTAATGATCGGATCCCACTCTAGGAGAACTTGTTTCATAAATATTTTCGAGAAAATAGGAAGGTGATCTTGGGTGGGGATTTGAATTTTCCTCTGTGGGGTTTTGATGTGTGGAGTGAAAATTCTAATCCTAATGTACTTCCTCCTTTCTTCACCAATTTGATGGACTCTCATGGCCTGGTGGATATAGATCTTAAAAATTTGAATCTTACTTGAAGGAATTATCGTTTAGGTGAGAATGATATTGATAAGAAATTGTATCACTTTTTGGTGGGTGAAAATGTTGCATCATCTTTGTTTTGTTTAAGGAAATGGGTGGCTTTTGGTGGGGAATTTGATCATAACCCCGTCCTCTTGGATTGTGAAGGGTGGGGGAGGAAACCCTGAAGCCCATTCAAATTGAATGCAGAACGACCGAAGGATGTACACTTCATTGATCTAGTTACAAAAAAATGGATTCCTTATTGTCACCATGCTAGTCATGCAGGGGTACAATTTGTGAAGAGTATGAGGAAGATGAAGCAACTATCTTTGGCTTGGACTCATGAGAAGAGATGTAAACACTATTGGGCATTAAAGGAAATTGAGGATAGGCCCTTTATATTAATGGAGGGGGATGGTAGGGTTTTTATTATGATATGAATAAGTTGGAGGTTATATGGCTGGAGCATAGATGGAGGGTTCTACTAGCTGAGCAAGAGGTGGTATGACGTTTAAAAATTTGGTCAATTTGGATGAAAAATGGTGATGAGAATACAAAAATCTTCTAGGAAGTTTCTCAGGGTAGGAAAGGGGATAATATAATATGGGAGCTGATTGATGTGGCAGGGAATATGGATTCATCTTTTGATGATATTTCTCATTTGGGAGTGAATCATTTCAGTTTTCTATTCAAAGAGAAGGCTGGGAGGGCGAGGGGGGGGAGGGGGAGATCCGCTGGTGAAATATTATAGGTATCATAATTGTTCCCTAGTTTTGTGGAAGTTAATAAAAATGAGGAGTTGATAGTTGAGGTAACTATGGAGGAACTTAATATTGTTCTTGAATCCTTCCAGAAGGATAAGAGCCCTTGTCTAGATGGGTGCTCGGTGTAAGCTTTTGTAGGCTTTATAGAGTTAATTGGTGTGGATCTCCTTCAAGTGATTGAGGAATCTCAATCAAAAGGATTTACTCACCCTCCTGTGAATGCCACATTTATTGCATTCATACCCAAGGCCAATAATATAGGCACACTTGATGAATATCTACCTATCTCATTGTGTAATTATTTATACAAAATAATAACCAAGGTTATTGCAAGAAGGCTAAAGGTGCTAATTTATGATAGAATATCAAAGGAACAATTTGGTTTTCTGGATAGAAGATAGATTCATTAGGTTGTGGGTGTGGCTCTGGAGGGTTTACATAGTTTAATGACTAGGGGATTAAAAGGTGCACTGATAAAAGTGGATCTCTCAATAGCCTATGATCAGGTCAATTAGATTTATCACAAAATTCTCTTGACACATTAGGGCTTTTTGTAAGCTTCATTCATTGTGTAATTAGTTTTGTGACCTTAGTATCTTTTGTTATGCTAATCAGTGGAGCGACTTATCCCTTTTTCACTCCGGGGAGGGGTCTTCATCAAAGGTGTCCACTGTCCCCTCTATTGTTGTTACTGGTGGTGGAGAGTTTGGGCCATTCCATGAAGCAAGCTAAAATCTTTTACAGCTACAAAGGGGTTCCTATTTAACTTGGCGGAGTGTTAACAATTCCTAGGATGAATGTGATTTTGCATTATACATGCATACTATGGGTAAAGAAAGGGTAACTCGGCATCATTATTCCCTTCAGTTTATAATATCGATTATGGTAAACAGTTGTCAAACATAGCCAATCATGGTCAACCATGCTTGAATGTCACATTGTCACAACGATTTTCTAACCATGAAAATAAATGATGTTTATTTTAGTGTTTGTAATATTTTATATTTTTGTTTACGATGTTGGGTTTATAATATTAGTCCCTTGGGTTTAATATTATTCCATTGGGTTCATAATCCCTTGGGGTTTTATTATTAGTCCCTTGGGTTTATTATTACCTCATCTTTATAATATTAATCATGGTCAGCCATGGTTGAATGTCACTTTGTCACAAGGATTGTCTCACCATGAATAAATCATGTTTATTTTAGTCTTTCTAGTATTTATATTTGCGTTTACAATCCCTTGGATTGATAATCCCTTTGGGTTTTAGTATTAATCTCTTGGGTTTATCATTCATTTGGGTTTATAATGTAAATAAGTTGGTTTACTATTCCCTTAGGTTTATAATATCAATCATGGTCAACCATTGTCAATCATGGCCAACCATGGTCAACCATGGTTCAATATTGCATTATGGCAAGGATTGTCTCACCATGAAAATAAACCATGTTTATTTTAGTGTTCGTAGTATTTATATTTGGGTTTATCAATATTGGGTTTATAATATTAGTCCCATGGGTTTAATATTATTCCCTTTCAGTTCATAATCCTTTGGGGTTTTTTTATTAATCTGTTAGTTTTATTATTCCTTTGGGTTTATAATATCAATCCCTTGGGTTTATTATTCCCTTAGGTTTATAATATCAATCATAGTCAACCATGGTTGATTCTCACATTCTGAAAAGGATTGTCTCACCATCAAAATAAATCATGTTTATTTCGATGTTTGTAGTATTTACATTTGGGTTTATGATTGTTGGGTCTATAGTATTAGGCCCTTCGGTTTAATATTATTCCATTGGGTTCATAATCCCTTGGGCTTCATATTATTCCCTTGGGTTCATAATCCCTTAGGGTTTTAGAATTAATCCTTTGGGCTTAATATTATTCCATTGGGTTGATAATCCCTTGGGGTTTTAGTATTAATCCCTTGGGTTTATTATTCATTTGGGTCTATAATGTAAATAAGTTGGGTTTACTATTCCATTAGGTTTATAATATCAATCATGGTCAACCATTTTAAATCATAGCCAACAATGGTCAACCATGTTTGAATGTCGCATTGTGACAAGGATTGTCTCACCATCAAAATAAACAATGTTTATTTTAATGTTCGTAGTATTTATATTTGGGTTTACCAATATTGGGTGCATAATGTTAGTCCCATGGGTTTAATATTATTCCCTTCGGTTCATAATCCCTTGGGGTTTTAGTATTAATCCCTTCGTTTTATTATTCCTTTGGGTTTATAATATCAATCCCTTGGGTTTATTATTCCCTTCGGTTTATAATATCAATCATGGTCAACTATGGTTGATTCTCGTATTCTAGTAAGGATTGTTTCACCATCAAAATAAATCATGTTTATTTTGATGTTTGTAGTATCTAAATTTGGGTTTATGATTGTTGCATCTATATTATTAGGCCCTTAAGTTTAATATTATTCCATTGGGTTCATAATCCCTTGGGATTTTAGTATTAATCCCTTGGTTTTATTGTTCATTTGGGTTTTAGTATTAATCCCTTGGGTTTATTGTTCATTTGGGTTTATAATATCAATCCCTTGGGTTCATTATTCCCTTTGGTTTATAATATCACTCATTTTAAACCATTGTCAATCATAGCCAAAAATGATCAATCATGGTTGAATGTCGCATTGCGACAAGAATTGTCTGACCATCAAAATAAATGATGTTTCTAGTGTTTGTAGTATTTATATTTGGGTTTACCAATGTTGGGTTTATAATATTAGTCCCATGTTTGAATGTCACATTTTGACAAAGATTGTCTCACCATGAAAATAAAACATGTTTAATTTAGTGATTGTAATGTTTATATTTGGGTTTACGAATATTGGGTTTATAATATTAGTCCCTTGGGCTTAATATTGTTCCCTTGGGTTCATATTCCCTTAGGGTTTTAGTATTACTCCATTTGGTTTATTATTCATTTGGGTTTATAATTAGTGTTTATAGTATTTATATTTTCCTTTACTCGATGTGAAGTTTGTAATATTAGTCCCATGGGTTTCATATTATTCCCTTGGCTTTATAATCCCTTGGGTTTTAGTATTTATCCCTTGGGTTTATAATATCAATCCCTTTGGTTTATTATTCTCTTTGGTTGATAATATAAATCATGGTAAACCATTGTCAATCGAAGGCAGACATCGTCAGCCATGATTGAATCTCGCATTGTGACAAGAATTATCTCAGCGTCAAAATAAATGATGCTTATTTTAGTATTTGTAGTATTTATATTTTGGTTTACCAATGTTGATTTTATAGTATTAGTCCCTTGGTTGAATGTTGCATTTTGACAAAGATTGACTCACCATGAAAATAAATCATGTTTATTTCAGTGTTTGTAGTTTTTATGTTTGGGATTATATTACCTTAGGTTTATAATATCGATCATGGTCAACCATTGTCAATCATAGACAACCATGGCCAATAATGGTTGAATGTCACATTGTGACAATGATTCTCTCACCATGAAAATAATCGATGTTTATTAGTCTTTCTAATATTTATATTAGGGTTTACAAATGTTGGGTTTATAATATTAGTCCCTTGGGTTTAACACTATTTCCTTCAGTTCATAATCCCTTGGGGTTTTAGTATTAATCCCTTGGGTTTATTATTAACTTGGGTTTATAATATCAATCATTGTCATCTTTATGTTTCTCTTGTGTTTGTAATATCAATTCCTCGTGCTTCTTGAACCCTTCGGTTTTTAATATTTACTCGTTAGGTTCACTAATTCCTTAGGTTTATAATATTAGTCCCAGGGGTTTAATATTATTCCCTTGGGTTTATTATTCATTTGGGTTTATAATATCAATCCCTTGGATTTATTATTCCCTTTGGCTGATAATATAAATCATGCAAAACCATTGTCCATAATATCCAAACATCGTCAACCATCGTTGAATGTCACATTGTGATAAGAATTGCCTCACCATCAAGATAAACCATGTTTATTTTAGTATTTGTAGTATCTATATTTGGGTTTACCAATGTTGGTTTTATAATATTAGTCCCTTGGTTGAATGTCACATTTTGACAAAGATTGACTCACCATGAAAATAAACCATGGTTATTTCAGCGTTTGTAGTGCTTATATTTGGGTTTAATAATGTTGGGTTTATAATATTAGTCCCATGGGTTCAATATTATTCGCTTGGGTTCATAATCTCTTGGGGTTTTCGTATTAATCACTTATTTTTATTATACCTTGGGGTTTATAATATCAATGCCTTGAGTTTATTATTCCCTTAGGTTTATAATATTGATCATCTTAAACCATTGTTAATCATAGACAACCATGGACAACCATGGTTGAATATCACATTGTGACAAGGATTCTCTCACCATGAGAATAAACCATGTTTATTTTAGTCTTTCTAATAGTTATATTAGGGTTTACCAATGTTGGGTTTATAATATTAGTCCCTTGTATTTAACATTATTTCCTTCAGTTCATAATCCCATGGGATTTTAGTATTAATCCTTTGGGTTTATTATTAACTTGGGTTTATAATATCAATCATCATCATCTTTATGTTTCTCTTGTGTTTGTAATATCAATTCCTTGTGCTTCTTGATCCCTTGTGTTTTTAATATTTATTCGTTTCGTTCACTAATTCCTTAGGTTTATAATATTAGTCCCATGGGTTTAATATTATTCCCTTGGGTTCATAATCCATTGGGTTTATTATTCCCTTTGGTTGATAATAAAAATCAAGGTAAACCATTGTCAATCATAGCCAAACATCATCAACCATGGTTGAATGTCACATTGTGACAAGAATTGTCTCATCGTCAAAATAAACCATGTTTATTTTAGTATTTGTAGTATTTATATTTGGGTTTACCAATGTTGGTTTTATAATATTAGTCCCTTAGTTCAATGTCACATTTTGACAAAGATTGACTCACCATGAAAATAAACCATGTTTATTTCAGTGTTTGTAGTGTTTATATTTGGGTTTAACTATTTTGGGTTTATAATATTAGTCATATAGGTTTAATATTATTCCCTTGGGTTCACAATCCCTTGGGGTTTTCGTATTAATCACTTAGTTTTATTATACCTTGGGGTTTATAATATCAATGCCTTGGGTTTCTTATTCCCTTAGTTTTATAATATCGATCATGGTCAACCATTGTCAGTTATAGACAACAACGGCCAACCATGGTTGAATGTCACATTGTGATAACGATTCTCTCACCATGAAAATAAACCATGTTTATTTTAGTCTTTCTAATATTTATATTAGGGTTTACCAATGTTGGGTTTATAAATTAGTCTCTTGGGTTTAACATTATTTCCTTTGGTTCATAATCCCTTGGGGTTTTAGTATTAATCCTTTGGGTTTATTATTAACTTTGGTTTATAATATCAATCATCGCCATCTTTATGCTTCTCTTGTGTTTGTAATATCAATTCCTTGTACTTCATGATCCCTTTACGTTTTTAATATTTATTCGTTGGGTTCACTAATTCCTTAGGTTTATAATATTAAAGAGTTGGGTTTATTAGTTCATTGGGTTTATAATATTAGCCCTTTTTTTTTAATATTATTCCCATTGGTTCATAATCCCTCGAGATTTTAGTATTAAACCCTTAGGTAATAATAAACAAAAGGGACTAATATTATAAACTCAATGTATTACAACCCTAAGATAAATGTTAAAAATACTAAAGCCAATAATAATAAATATTAATAATACTAATATAAATTATGAGTTTATATTTGATTATAATAAAATTCATATAACAATCAGAAATATACAAATAATATTAAGAATATAGTTCCACCAATTAATCATAATAATTGGTCTTTTATTGTTTATTATAATAATTATATTATTACAATATTGATTTATATTATTATAATAATAATTATATGTGTATATATTTATAATATATATATATATATATTAATATATATATATATATATATATATATATATATATATATATATAGATATATATTGTTGGGTTCATGACCAGCATATTGGTCATTGGTGGGCCACTACATCCACAACTTAAAGACTAAGCTGATCCATGAGGGATCAAACCTTTCGGCCATCAACAACCTGACCCCAAGAGCTTACGGAAATGACCCTGTGATCTCCCATCTGGCGAGGCCCCCACTTGACCAATTGAGCTAACTCTTGGGGCTATAATAATATAATATTATTATAATATTATAGTTAGATATTATTATCGCAGCCTTTTAGACTATTGAGAGCATTACATTGCTTCTTTATGTTAAAACCTAGGACATCAAAATTTATTGAAATACATAGGAATATGGGGAAAAAACCCACTCCGAACCCATGGCCATACTGCGAAAATAATACACCGGAACTTACAATTATCGTTGGGTCTTCTCTCGGTCCATCGCAAGTCCATTGTGCCACTTATCTAACCCCTGATAAGTGATCGCTCTAATGTTTGATCACTGATTGGGGCTTTATCGCTATTGACGTATTGGCATACTGCATATGCATTGTCTCTATGCTTGACCTCTACGATTAGCGATTAGCAATTAGATCGTGACCGTTGATCAGAATATCGATCCGACAGTCCACACTTAATCACTTGATCACGCTCATACTGATTCAAAGGTCTGTTCCCTACCACTTCAATGTGCCATTGTGATCAGTCTTATGGACTTGATAAGGTTATAGGTTCCCATCGATAACATTGCAAGTCCGGATTTTGGATCTGACTGTGTCTTGTGTTAAATATTAGCATAAATCATGTTTATGCTTTAGAGCCATTATTTCTCTGCCATACTCTACTTTCACACAAAACACCCATATATAACTATTCATTCACTTAGTAGTGGATCGCCATCGATCCTTACAATGATCAATGGTTGATCAAACCTGCAACACTTGAATTTAGCTTATTTATGAAATACACACTAAGGTTATCTATTTATATAATACAAAGGCATACAATTGAACACTAAAACACACTTTTCTATTATATAAGAATATAGTTGCTATTATTTGTATAGTTCTTAATTATCATAAATAATTGATCTTTATTGTTATTATTATACTAATAATTATTGTAATATTGATTATTATTATTATTATAATAATAATTACATTTGTATATTAATTATAATAATATAATATTACTATAATATTATAATAAGATATTATTATTTATTAGTATTATATCATTATTTATAATTTTAATATTATTATATAATTTTTAATAGTATAATGATATCTAACATTAACATTAATTTTTTTTTCTAAGTAAGATTAATCTATTAATATGATACAAAAAAGGTAATTACGAAGATGCCTAGCCTCCAAAGTACCGAGCAACAACAATCACAAAATAATTCGCTCTAGCTGTGACTGCCCCAACACAGGGAAAACCAGTCCATGAAATAAAAAATACCCATATATGGGTTAACAGTTTTGACCAAAAAAAAAACGACATCTCAGAAATTGCATAGATCTAGTCATAAAACATAAATTTAACCATAAAATCCTAGTCAGCATGAGAAGCATGCACCTGGCTGCCAAGTGTCAGGGCTAGAGGTTGTCTAGGGTTGGTTCTTCTTTAATCTTGCATGCATATTTGTACCAATCATTCACTTCAGCTGAGTTGGGTGGACGGTTTCAGTGTTCCCCGTGCCCACATGTAGGCTAGATATGTCACCTCGTTAGCTGCCAGGAGGATGAGTGTCACCATGATTGCTCCCCACAGCTTGTTGATTGCCAGTTGGTGCTTTGCCATGTAGTGTGGCTCTATCAATGTTAGGTTGTTATTTGCCTGGGCTGCAAACACCTTTGTTTCTTGTAATTGTCCTTTTCATCTCTTCGTTGTGTGCATGTAGACGTGCTAACGGGTCCATTTCTTCACTAAATGCAATAGTAACAATAGCGGTGATGATGGGTCAGTTCATAGTGCTGCAAAAACGAACTTGAGTGGTATGGGGTGCTGGATGCGGGGGGAGGGAGAAGTTTTCTATATGAACTGCAGCATCCCTCCATTCAAAACCTTGAAATTGAATTCTTCCCCTTCTGCTTCGGGTGTCTAGATATTAGCCATGGAAAGAGCCGGATGGATTGGGATTGTCTGCTGACAAAGCAGGGGAAACTGAATTAGGGCTGGGAGTTGTAGGAGGGCGGATGCTTCCGCTACTTGTACCTCCTCCCTGCTTTACATTCGATGATAAACCATGGCAGGATTGAAGGCAAGGTTAGCAGCAGGGGAGGTGGTGGAATAATTGTGTAGAGGATAGACCGAGGAGGGCTGAGCCAGAGCTAAGTTATAGAGCCTGGTATGAGAATAATGAAATCCATTACTCAAGTCAATGCAGCCAGCATCGACAGCTAGTGACAATGCGAGAGCATGGCTGAGAGGCTTGCATAGGGCAGACACAGTGGAGCAAGGGGGGAGGGAAAACATAATGCTCTGCAGAATCCATAGCTATGACAGAGGTGGAGCAATCTTGGCCTTCAGATGCATTTAATGGCTCCTGCAAGGTGCCTTGAATGTGCCTCAGGAAGGCTTGGGGGAGGAGGCAGCCAGCCATGTGGCCAGCCCATCCGCCACTCGACTATCTTGTCGAATTACTTACCTGGATAGTCACCTGCATCCGGGTGGATAATCTAATATTATTATGAGCTATTCTTATTATTAATTAATATATATTAGGACTTTATATTATTATTATAATATTTATATAATAATATATATAAATAATCCAATGTATACAACCCAACATAAATATTAAATATTCTAAAGCCTAATAACAACAATATAATAATTAATAATACTAATATTATTATGAATTTACGTTATTATAATATATTAATTATAATAATCATAAAATATAAGAATATAGTTGCTATTATTAATTATCATAAATAATAAATAATTAGTCTTTTATTGTTATTATTAATAATAATATAATAATAATATATATTATAATGAGATATTATTATTTATTATTATTATACACTATAATTGTTTATTTTTTTTGATAGTATAATGATATTACTATTATGAGCTATTCCTATTATTAATTAATATATATTAGGATTTTATATTATTATTATAATAAAATTATTTATATATAATAGATATAAATAATCCTGGTTGTTTCATATTTATATAGTTATTAACAATCCTAAATACTGATAATAATTATTAATATGGTTGATATAAGCTAATTGGCGTATATCAACCACATTGGAATATGTGGTTGTATATATGCTTTATATATGCCTAACGGCATATATCAACCATATTGGTAAATTTGGTTGTGTTAGTTAGTTGTATTTCATAGCCATTGTTTCATTGAGAAAATAAAGAAAATCTCAAATAGTTACAATTTATGAAGACATTTGACCATTAATTTTTTTTTTTCACTTTTTAAAACAATAATTAATTCTAACAAATTAACTTTTAACAACATAAAATTAGACATCCACCCATAAAAATTACAAATTCAGATTTTAAAAATTCAAAAATTAACTTCCAATTTAAGAAAAAATAAATTTCATTTTTAAAATTACAAAAACTTTAATAAAATTTACAAATATCTTTTACAAATTGACAAATTAATTACGAATAAAATTATTTTGAACTAAACTTCAAAATTATTTTTTATAACTTTTATATGATTGAAAATACTCATAACACATCAAAAGCTTTATATGATTGAAAGTTAATAGGAATATAGGCACTCCTAACACTTTAGAAACTTGATATGATTGAAGGTTTATAGGAATATAGGCTAACTTGGTAAAACTTTCTAATCTGAAGCTAACGAGTCAACACTAAAGTAACTGTGTACAAATTAGCTAAGTAACTCTGTACAAATTAGCTTAGTGGAAATGATTCTTAGACTATATTACTTTTATTAAAATATTACAAATATAAAAAAAAAATAGTTTTAAAATCAAGTATAAGTTTATGTAAGTATTTTAATTTTATGCATGTTTTGGTGTGTCAATTATTAAAATATTAAAATATTCACCGTGGTCCATGCATCATCTAAATAATTAAATCATGATTTAAAGACCCTCAAAACTAACAGTAAGGAATGCTTACACACAAATCTATATGTAATAATATTATATTATGATACAAGGGAATGGAAGAACTTCACAAAAGAAACTCCTCATTTGGAAAAGTTAATTTAGATAAGGGAATTATAACATATGCAGAGAAAGCTATTTTTCTTTTATTTTCAAGTATTTTAAAAGATAGAATTTTGTGGCTATAAGCACTAAGAGGAAATTAGGAGGGTTTAGGAGGGTTCATTGTGGTATAGAAAAAGACTTCATAGAGTAGGGATATTTTTTTTCATTTGTCATTCTTTATTAACTATATTTATTTGAATTTACATATAAGATTTAGTAAGTTTGGCGGGGTATATGCAAATTCAAGATCTTGTTATGACCTTATTTAAGTTATCACTTGAAGCTTTTTCATATATTATTGAAGGTACCTATGGCTAGGTTTCCTTCCTTATTAGATTTTTCTTATTTTTTGAATTATATTCTATTTTTAACATTTTTTATTTTTAATAAGTTTATTTTTAGTAGGGGTTTATATCTAAGATAACATGTGGTAGTTCTTGGGTATTAACTAAGTAATGAGATGGTGATTTCCTCTCTATTATTTCACATTACTTTATTTATAGGATTTCTAATCAATAATGCATATCTTGT
Organism: Pinus taeda; assembly: GCA_000404065.3. Taxonomy (NCBI): domain Eukaryota; kingdom Viridiplantae; phylum Streptophyta; class Pinopsida; order Pinales; family Pinaceae; genus Pinus; species Pinus taeda. The sequence goes on from APFE030359304.1 coordinate 12,448, forward strand.
TGCTTATTCTTGGAAACTACTTATTTTTTTAAGTTACTAGCATTATCTTTTGTCTTTGAAGCTTATTTTTGGACGTTTCTTGCTATTTCTAAGTTATAAGTCGGATGAAAGAGTTTACACTTCTGATATAACTTATATTTCACTCCACTTATACTTAGTCAACCTTATTTTAGACTCATATTCCATTTTAGAGCCTACTGCTATAATTTTAGTCTAGTTGCCAATTATGGAAATTGCTTCTTTATTTTCTATGGTGCTTGTACTATGAGACCTCTATTTTGTGTAGATTCAATCCCCCTTAAGGAGTGTTATAAATATGTATTCGTTTCAAGCAAATATATATTCAAGAATTTAAGATTAATTTGAACTAGTCCCGACTAAAAATAAAATAACTTATGGGTCGAACAATAAAGAGAAGGAGGGATCAAGGAGGAGAGCCATAGATCTGATGAGACTAGTTTAAGGTTTTGTCGGGTGCATTCATTTGGTTAAGCATTAGCAATGTTCTGGTTTGTAATGGAGGAGGAAAAACTAGATTACTTACCAGATCCATATAAGTCATCTGAATTTTTTTCTAACGGGGCTGGGGTTCAATAATTGATGGTAGGTGGACATATGGTCCCAGGATTATCGTTTACAGGGGATAATGAAGGTGGCTTCCAAGGGTTTGGGCTACCAATGAAGTCGAAGGTTGGTTGGAGGGGCGAATCTACTTTGGTCAGTGAGTTACTCTCAGATGGTTAGTTAGGACATATCTCGGGGGTCATAGGGGCTTCTGGGACTTCTGGTGTCAATATTAGGTTTTCCTCAGATTTAGGACCTCCCTTAGAATATTGTGTTCCTTGTAAGGAAATTCAAGGTTTTATGGAGTTACAAGGTTATTCTGATGACATTAGGGTGGGTGTTTTTAGGGAAAAATAATTTTGAGGGTTGGTGGAGGCTCATCCCTCAAAATCTATCAGGGTATCTAAGGAGCTTGTACACTTCCCAATTGGGCCTGTTGTCCCAAATGATATCTATGGAGGGTAGCATTATGGGGAGTCTCCATTAGCTAGGCACACAAAGGTAGTGGAGTTGGATGCTACTCGTCATTTTGTTTGTGAGGCATCATGCATGGGTTCGATTGGTTAGAGTGTGGAGGGTGGTAGTGATTCTTTCACTCTCCCTGGCTCCAGGAGTATAGATTCAATTTTGAAAGATAGGGTTGAGGATTCCAAATTGAAGGGACATAAGAAGCAAAAATTCATTACATCACAGATTAAAGACTATGGTGAAGGGTTAATCGATGGGGAGGATGTTCCTATGTCCAAGTTGGTGGAATATTTAGAATTGGTTGTATTAGGTTGGGCTTGTGGTAGAAATTTATGGGTCCCTTATCTCAAGGACTGGATTAAGGTTACCTGGGGTTCTAAGTTATCATATGCCCCTAGGGTTCAAAGGCTAGAAAAAAGCTAGTTTGTTTTCTTCATGCAAACTAAAGAAGATGGAAAATGGGTGATTTATTCAAACTAGCAGATGGGAGGGGTGCTTGTGTGTTTCTCAAGCTGGTCTGCACTATTTGATGCCAAGAGGGAAAATGTATTTGAAGAATTGGTGTGGGTACACCTTCCATGTCTTCCTAGTGGATTATAGGAGTTGGACCGATTGAAAGCTATTGGAAATTATATTGGGAAATTTGTTGAGGTGGATATGTCATTTGTGGAGACTGGGGTAGCAACATTGGCTCTGATATTGGTAAGGTTAAAAATATGTGAAGGTCTGATGGTTCAAATTTCTATTCACATTCCTTCAGCATCCTTCAATCAAAAGTTAGATTATAAAGGTATACCATTTCGATGTTTCGTATGCCACACCTATTGTCATTTGGTGATTAATGTATGTTACCATTTCATCCTAAATTTGTAGCGGCGGAGCCTAGGGGATGAAAAGTGGGTGTGTCAAGGGTTCCTCTGGTTGAGACGAGAGATGGTAGTCATTGGGATAGGGAACATTTGGGGGTTTCATCGGAGAAGTATTCTCCTAACATTGTGATGGAGGATCTTTTGAAGGAGAAGGAACCCTATTATAGGGAGGTAGTGGTACACATATTGGAGGAGTTGGTGAATTGTATCACTCTGAGTATTGAGAATAGTATCTTGACTCCTAGAGTTACATCTATGTCTTCGCTCTTAAGCAAGACTAAAGAAAAATGTATTAGATACTCGCTGTGTAATCAAGTCATTATGGATAGTGATGATATAGTTTCTCTTTCTGGCCTGGGATTAGCCTCCTCCATACCAATTTTCTCCATGGGTAGGGGCAGGAAATCTCTACTTTTCCATCCACAGGATAGGGAAAAATTGGATTTAGCTTATCGGAGACAGTCTTCTATTAAATGGGCTCTTAGAATAGTGAAAGTCAAGATTGGGGTTTCATGATGAAGCTTCTATCTTTTAATTTTCGTCGGTTGGCCATCCCATCTAAAAAATCATCACTTCGAATATTGGTAATGGATACTAAGTCAGATATTGTTTTCCTTCAAAAGACATTGGGTATTGGTTCATGGGTGAATGCGACATTGGATTCATTATTCAGGGACTGGGAATTTGAGGCTAATGATGTTTGTGGAATATCTGGTGGTTTGGAAGTGGGTTGGCTCGACAAGACCTGCCATTGTGAGACTATTTGGGGTTTTGAATCAGTTATGGAACTGGCATTTTTCTCATTGGAATTTGTTCGGTCCCTATAATACTAGTGATTACACCATTACTATTGTAGTTGTAACCCTTATTAATATTGTTGTGCCCCTTTTTTCCCCATATTGTTATTATTGTGCCCCATATAATCCCTCTATTGTTATTTTTGTGCCTTTATGTTATTATTGTTAGGTCAGCTGGGTTATATTGTGACTCCTTAGACTCCTATATATAGAAATGCGGTTTTATCATTTGAATCATCCAAGAATTGTTCATTTATGTAATGTAAAGGAGGTTACCCCCTCGAAGAGGCTAAATTCTAAGGTGTTGATCTATCTTTTCTATATTTTCTTGGGCTGGTTTCATAACATTTGGTATCAGAGCTTTGGAATCTAGGGTTTTGCTACTCCAAACAGGTCATCGTGGCATTTTCGCTATAAATTTTCTTCTGCGATGTTTCAGAAGCTAAAAAAAAACCCATTTGAGAAGACATCGCACTGAATCTCAGGTCCAAATTTCAGAGTTTTTTTCGCTATATTTTCGGAGATATGAACTAAGGAAGTTAGTCCTTTTGTAGAATCCTGAATTACATTCAAAACAGGTGACCTGGGGAAAATCATCATAACTTTCTCTCTGAGCATCAGATTGAAAGTTCGTCAGAAGGTACAGAAAGAGGACGGACTATAGTTTCTTGTATATATTTTTCAGAGCCAAAGGTCAAAACAAGGACATGTGGCACATCGTACAAGTGCGCTCTACTGAATTAGTCTATAATCAGGTCACTGTGGGATATTTGGCATAACTCTTCATTGGAGAATCCAATTGGGGTCAGACTGGTGGCATTGGAAAGAGAACACAGAGGGCTACCGCAAGTCACAATTTTAGAACTGGATGATTGGAAATTATAGAGATACATCAGAGGCAATATCAAGCTCCTACAAAGTGAAAAAAGGTGTGTATATTTTTTTAAATGTTTGCTTAAGCTTGGTTTGAAAAATTATTTTGAAGGAATTCAAAGGGCATAGTGAAGCA